>JAODAL010006158.1:47500-136309 GCA_025379985.1 Phyllomedusa bahiana
ACATTAAAACAAACCATCATTCACAATATATTAAAAATAAAATACAAAGTCAAACATCATAGATCTAACAATAAGCCAACAAAGACAACACGAATTCATTGCGAGACATAATAAACCTACCAATACAGCATAGATAAACACATTATACCCCTGAGTCGCATCAAGCAAGACAAATAAGCTAAATTAAAACAATACAGGCATAACCCAACTAAACATTACACCAAACAACAAAGATCACAACATGATATCTAACCAGATCCAATAACACTCATGAAAACAAACATCCACACTAAAATTACCAAAAAACCAAACAAATAGATGAATCACCGATAACATGCGAGATCACAACAGAAATATACACACTCACACTTATGAACACAGGGCGAAATAGATAAAAAACAAATGACTAATCAACACAACAGACCAACTAAAAGCAGAATGTAATCGAACAGTCATACATAGAAAAAAACAACATGGAACCATAATATCAACTAAGCACAAATTATACAATGCATAGAGAGAGCCACCAGAAGATAATTCAGCTAACATCATAATCGTATCAGCAGAGCACAAAAGTACATACCCAAACCAAATAATCTGAAAAAATATTACATCAATAACATCAATATATACTAAACATACACAATGCATAACAAAAATAGAATCTATTACAATATTCCACAAAAGGCTCAAATAGCATCCACAAATAATAACCACACAAAAAGAATCACACATCAAATTTCAGAACAAATAAATCATATTCAACCTCAAAAATAACACTATGTTATTCATAGCTTAAATGATAAATCCAACAAAACAACCAACAAAATACCACATCAAAAACACACTATAAGACCATAACAATAAGGTAAGGCATCACGACAAGGTAACACACGACAAATACCAACATAGGTTAAGATTCACACGAGTTCATTCAAATAAGAAATAAACAACTAATCCACAATCATAGAAGAACCCAAATGAATCTCAAACAATCTCACAAAAGATCACTATACATCAAATCAAAAAGATCAGCAGAACAAAACCCATAAGCAAAAAATATTTATCATTACAATATCACATACAACAAATTAAATTACAACCAAGTAAAACACAGCACAAAACAAAATCAACCAAAAAATAAATAAAGACCACATAATCTCAAACACAGCCAATTAAACATCAAAAATCAAGGATAGGGCATATAACAATAGTCCGAACCATCAACAATCATGGAAGATAAATACAATTACAAGAATAAAAAATACCACAGGAGCAAATATAGTTCCGCAACTACCAACTAATTCATATCACAATGGAAACATACAAAACACCCACAATAAGAAAGTTAACCAAAACCAAACCAAAGACATCAATAAATCAAACGAACAAAGAACAACCAACACGATATACAACCATTCAAATCACTTATCAATGATCAAAATTCACAACACCATCATACCATTAGCACATAACAAACCACACACAAACCACTAAACAGATGAAATCATCAACCAAAAAATGTCACCAAATCAATTCCATCAAATCTATAAACCAATTCTGAAAACAAACTCATCTCGATTAAGCACGAACATCAAAGGAAAAAATTTCCACAACAAAAGTCAGAAAAATCAAACAGTTAATCCAGCACTTTAATACAAAAGAAAAAAAAACAAACACAAACATTCAAAAAATACGCCGAAACAAATCCAACATACCCAAACAACACAATAAAACATACACCACATAATCACAACCAACACAGTAAACAACCATGTTAGTATCAAACAATATTCAATTAACCGCATAATAAGATCAAAACATCAAAATACCACAGAAACAAACAAGGCATACAAAAGCCATATCAGTCATTCATCAAGTAAGACCATACCAATTAATTAGATACAGCACACCACTAAAACAATCACACAAACAATCCATATCAGCCCATAACAACAACTAAACTCTGCAATTATACACCATCAATCAACAACAACAAAAAATTTAGAACACATCAATAATTCAACCATAACAATCAAATCAAGCATACCAAACGCACAACCACCACCATACATAAAAATAATCAAAAGAAAAGAAAAACCATCAATGCAAACAAAATAAAAACAACAAAAATCAAAAAACAAATAGGGTACATCAATAACATCCAGCTCAGATCTCGCATAATCACAATTGAAAGCAAGACACAGAAAAAATACAATAAAGCGACACACAAGTAATTCAAACAAAGAATAAAAAAAACACATCAACATAGTCACAAAAAATTTCAAATGCACATAAAAACTATCATAAAACCAGAAGACTTCATACATGCAAACATAACTAAACAAATAATCAAATCACCTCAACACTTGAGGAACAACCATTTAATCAAACAGCTCTAACTCAACATACAAATCAATTACATAAAAAGTACAATAAATAACAACTATCAAACATCAATAAAAACATCAATACAAGTTCATCATAAGAAAAGAGTGAAACACACACTATATACAAATTATCACATCATATAAAAATATTAACCAAAAACAACCAAAAAAACAATTTATACAATCTAAGAGCAAAGATCACAATTATCATTAACAATAAATCATACAATATCAAACACAATCACACACATACATAGTTTAAACAAATTAATCCAAAAATAAACTAGCAAAACAATCAACAACAGAAAACTATAAAAAAACACAAAGAACAATACATCCACAACAAATACTAATTCCAACAACTCTCGGGACTCTGATTTCTACGGCGTTTCTCCATTCCTGGAGGTCTACGTCGTCCACCCACGCCCGCCCTGTCCCCTGGGCTACTGCTTCCGAGGGTTCCCTCCCTCTGTGGACAACCAAGTGCAGGACATCAAACCATTGGCGGGAGACCCCGACCATGCCTTAATCCGTGCAATCTGCCCGCCATAAGACCCAGGCCGACAAGAGGAGGAGCCACTCCCCCACATTCCAGCCAAGATAAGGTAAAGATCTCGGCCAGACCATACCCTCAAGTTCCCCAGCTATAAATTGGGTCCGCGTTGTCTGGACATTTTAGAGTCTTCCGGTCATATGAATCCATGTGCTACAAGCTCTGCCCTGACCTCCCATCTCTTCAGAGTTTCCTAATACCTTCGATTCCCCACGTCTCCCTCGCAATAGCCCCGTCTTGAAACCGGTTCTCTCGAAAGATAGAGCGCGTCTCCTTCTGTCTCCGTGGTAGTGGCCCTCCATGTACTTTGAGGTCAAGGAGACATTCTGCCACGAATCCAGCATGTAAAACGTTCTACCTGGTCGACTGGAAGGCTTCTGTCCCGAAGAGAGGTCCTGGAACCAGAGATCTAACAGCTTGGACCAGGATCTTTTCCGCAGAGGGTTCCTTTGCCCTAAGAAAGAGGGGAGACCTAAGGGGGGGTACTGTACGGGCTTCGCCGCGCTCCGCCCGGGCCGCAGCCAGGGCACCCTGCCCACTCATACGGGATCCCTGCCCGGGACGGGGGCGCAGCGGCGCGCGGGATGGCCAGCGGCGGCCTCGTCCTTCACTCACCTGACCGTCGTTCCAGCTCTGTTTGGCGTCCCTGCCGGCCGTGCGCCGTGCCGTTCGTTCTCTAGCGCGGCCGCGTGATCTGTCCTTGTGCATTTATAGGGCCAGCGCGCCGATAATTGTTGCTGCTTGCTAGCTTCCTCCTCCCCCTATTTGGATTGGTGGAGCGTCGCAGACTTCCTTGCGAATTCTATGTGCCACCGGCCCTATAAAGCGTTCCAAAAGTAAATTCTCGCCTTACCCGTGTACCAGACCCCTTGCTACGTTTTCTCGACTCGGAAGCGCTCTCCAGCCCTGCCCCTGACCTTCCTGCCTGGCTACGACAACGATCCAGTGCGCCGCTGCCCTGACCTCTGCCTCCCACGACTACGTTACCACTATGGACTAACGACCGGTACTCGCTGCCCCTCGAGCGCCGCCAGCGCATGCAATCACTTCAGGGGATCACAGGTAGCCTCAAGCCCCAGCCAAGTCCATCCCCCTTTGCGCGGCTCTGGTGAAAACCGGGGGCTACTTAAGTCCGTTCCCTGGTGGCTTAGCTATCATTCGCTTTGCGGTTTCCTCAGATCCACTACCCAGCCGTTACAGTTGTTTTTTCAAATTTACTTACTATGGGCGACATGCATGAAATTTGGCATAGAAGGACCAGCGGGTCATAAATTAGGCCAATCTACGCTAGGGCTAACATTTTTTGCTCAGGTATAGCTACGTTTTGAAAGTGGTGTACCTTTCCAGCTGTAATCTCCTATAGAATTCAAGAGCAAAGCTATAAATATGAGCTTGCGCTATGGTTTTAGTCACTAATAATGCACCTGGAGGCCTAGCGGAAATTTTAAAAATTTTATGAATGGGCTGCGCCTGAGGACCGGGCTGAGAAGAGTTCCCAGATATCTGGCACAGCCCCGTTCATACATGTCGCCCTATGTAACTACATAGTATGTTATGCATTGTATAGTAGAATTATTTACTATCACAGTATAACAGTGTTATGTATGGATACCATATACTGTAATGGTATTATCGACCTTGTGACAATGACACTGAGTGTGCTTATTAAAACAAAGAGGTTTTCTCACTACAATGATTAGCTTTTAACATGCAGGGAAAGGTAAATGAAGACTATTACCAAATTCATTGCTATTATTATTTTGCTTTGGTCAGGAGACAAAGAAGATCTTATCTTCTCATAGAGCACACAAGTTTTTTCGGCTACTGGCCATCTCTTCACACTTCTCCTTGCTCTCTCCTATCTCTCATTACTCCAACCTGCTATCAGTCAGTCACTCTCCTATCTCTCATTGCTCCAAACTGCTGTCACACTGCCACACTTTTTAAATCTCCTGCAGTTATGTCATTGTCACAGGCTCAGCTAGGAACAGAAGAGCTGATGTGCTAATCACTGCTATAGACCCACCCACAGCCTGACAAGGAAGCATGAGTCTGAACCTGAATGTGGCTCTGTGAAACTGCATGGTGAAAAAAGCCCTTTAAGTGAGTATTCTATTTATATGTGTTTGCATGTCATATACACTCACCAGCCACTTTATTAGGTACACCATGCTAGTAACGGGTTGGACCCCCTTTTGCCTTCAGAACTGCCTCAATTCTTCGTGGCATAGATTCCACAAGGTGTTGAAACGATGCTCAATTTGTAACAAGGGGCCCGAAGAGTACCAAGAAAATTTTCCCCCACACCAGGGACACCACCACCCCAGCCTGAACCGTTGATACAAGGCAGGATGGCTCCATGCTTTCATGTTGTTGACGCCAAATTCTGACCCTACCATCCGAATGTCGCAGCAGAAATCGAGACTCATCAGACCAGGCAACATTTTTCCAATCTTCTACTGTTCAATTTCGATGAGCTTGGGCAAATTGGAGCCTCATTTTTCCTGTTCTTAGCTGAAAGGAGTGGCACCCGGTGTGGTCTTCTGCTGCTGTAGCCCATCTGCCTCAAAGTTCGCCGTACTGTGCGTTCAGAGATTGCTCTTCTGCCTACCTGGGTTTTTTAAACGGGGGGCTATTTGAGTCACTGTTGCTTTCTATCAGCTTGAACCAGTCTGCCCATTCTCCTTTGACCTCTGGCATCAACAAGGCATTTCCGCCCACAGACTGCCGCTCCTGGATGTTTTTTCTTTTTCGGACCATTTCTCTGTAAACCCTAGAGATGGTTGTGCGTGAAAATCCCAGGAGTTTCAGCAGTTTTCTGAAATACTCGGACCAGCCCTTCTGGCACCAACAACCATGCCACGTTCAAAGGCACTCAAATCACCTTTCTTCCCATACTGATGCTCGGTTTGAACGCAGGAGATTGTCTTGACCATGCCTAATGCCTAAATGCACTGAGT
Source organism: Phyllomedusa bahiana (assembly GCA_025379985.1). Taxonomy (NCBI): domain Eukaryota; kingdom Metazoa; phylum Chordata; class Amphibia; order Anura; family Hylidae; genus Phyllomedusa; species Phyllomedusa bahiana. The sequence continues at coordinate 53,404 of JAODAL010006158.1, forward strand.
TGCCGCCATTTTGATTGGCTGATTAGAAATTAAGTGTTAACGAGCAGTTGGACAGGTGTACCTAATAAAGTGGCTGGTGAGTGTATGTTTAATATGTACTAAATCATAGTGGAAGGGCACACTAAATAAAATTAAAATATAACTTTTATTTAGACTAAATTAAAATATTCTTAGTGCATCAAAAAGCGCTTAGTGAGTGATTATATAGAATAAATAAGTCGCAAAAAAAGACACTTACCGGGGATACAGGAAAATTAGGGTAGCCAGAATATAAAATGTAGAGGGATAATTCTAACCCTACCGGCCCTAGAGTGTTCCTAATAATATCCTAGCCCCCCCCCAAAAATCCGGGAGTTATATACGTCCTGATAAGGACGGGCCCCCTTTCCCGGAACCTGACCCCGGGAAAACTTACCCTAGAATGCCCTTTAAATGTTAAAAAAAATCGAGCATGGGGTAAGAGAAAAATTAACCTTACTTTATTGTAGTCCCAACATGTTTCGGGGCCTACCCGAACCTCCTCAGGGGACAGTGATTGGTAGGCTAAAAAGAATTAAGGTAAATGTGTAAGTGCTCATAACAAAAATAACAAAGACATATACGATAATCTCATAGGGAGCTTAATAGAACAGTAAAAATGGTCTTACCTATGGAAATTGCGGTCTAAAGTTCCATATAAGAAAGGGAGCATATGTGTTTATATCTATTTATATATGTTTGCATGTCATATATTTTTAACCACGCTTATAAATCATGCCCCTTCTTTGACAAAATTCTGTGTATATATATGCCCTTGCTAACAAGAAATACAGACAGTTCAGTGCCAGCTTAAAGCTGTATGCCAGGTTTGATCTTTATGTATTAAAAACACAAACTTTAAATTTGGTTTCTCACAAGTGAACAATGCCAGGGTTGCCATCGGTGCACCACAGGACATACTGCTGTCAGGTAAAAATATTATAATTACTTATGCATGCTGATGACACTAGGTGGAGATTGCTGCATGTTTATTAATTATTGGGTTTAAAGGGGTTGTCTCACTACCTCATCTTACCTCAGTCCTGTTTTCTTGGTTTCATTTTGAATTCAGGGGCGTGTTTACTGGCTTCCACTAGGCTGCAGTAGAAGCCAGGTCTGTAGCTATAGCAACCAGAGCTGGCAGCCTATCAGGAGAGATCAAACAGGTCTGTAGCTATAGCGACCTGAGGAGCTGATGCAGCCCATACAAGACGGGGTATCAAGGAATAGGTAGGGCACTGTTAATAGACATATATTGCAAAGTGACTTGTTTTAGCAAGATCTTTAATAATAATAATAATAATAATAATCTTTATTTCTATAGCGCCAACATATTCCGCAGCACTTTACAAATTCAAGGGTAAACATACAGTCTTTTACACATTAAAAGTACTTACAAATGAGACACAAGGTGTGAGGGCCCTGCTCGTGAGAGCTTACAATCTATTAGGGTGTATGGGTGAAACATGCGGTAAGAAGTGCCAAGTTTACAATGGTCCCGGCCATGTTTCATAAATAGGGGGTGGTTTACATGAAAAATGGTGAACCTCCCACCCAGACTGAAACACCTAAAAACAGATAAGTGCCTGTAGTGCCCAAGTGCGGGGAGTGACGATGTGTGTGATAGCAGTTAGGGATCTTGGGGGGCCAGACCGAGAAGATGTATTCTCGGGGCCCTCTTAAAACTGTGAGGTTGTGAATGTGCCTGATCGCCCGGGTAGCATTTTCCCAGAGAATTGGTGCCGCACGTGTGAAATCTTGTAGGGGGCATGGGAGGTTCGGATGATTGAGGAATGTAGTCTGATATCATCAGCAGAGCGGAGAGCACGGTAGGGCGGTAGACAGAGACTAGGGAGGAGATGTAGGGAGGAGCAGCGCTGTGGAGAGCTTTATGGTGAGAGTTCTGAGTTTATACTGTATCCTGTACGGGGATGGGCACCAGTGCAGTGACTGACACAGGGTAGAGGCATCAGTATAGCGGCTGGAGAGAAAGACAAGCCTGGCTGCTGCATTCTGGACAGATTGGAGAGGGGGAGAGTTTGCAGAGAGGGAGACCGATAAGCAAGGAGTTGCAGTATCAAGACGAGAAAGAATAAGAGCAGTAATGAGAGTTTGAGTCGTTTCCACAGTGAGAAATGGACAGATTTTGGAGATATTCTTGAGGTGCAGGTGACAGGAGCGGGCAAGGGATTGGAAATATGGGGAGAAGGTCAGATCAGAATCAAATAAAACCCCTAGACAGCGGGCCTGCTGCAAAGGAGAAATGGTGGTACCACTACAAAAACAAAAATAGCAGGGGGGGTTGTTAGTAGATGGCGGAAAGACAAGAAGTTCAGTCTTAGTGGGTTTAGTTTCAGATGGAGAGAGGACATGATGTCAGAGACGCGGACAGACAGTCATGGTGTTCTTAGCAAGGCTGGAGTGATGTCACGGGAGGAGGTGTATAATTGGTGTCATCCGCATAGAGATGGTACTGGAAGCCAAATCTACTGATGGTTTGTCCAATGGGGCTGTGTACAATGAAAAGAGGAGAGGACCTAGAACTGATCCCTGAGGAACTCCAACAGCAAGGGGAAAAAGAGGAGAGGAGGTCGAACCAGAAAATGAGACACTGAAGGAGCGGTCAGAGAGGTAGGACGAGAACCAAGCGAGAGCGGGTCCTGGAGGCCAATGGTGCTGAGCATGCTGAGGAGAAGTTGGTGATCCACAGTGAAAATGCTGCAGAGAGATCCAAGAAAAAAAACAATGAGTAGTTACCCTGAGATTTTGCTGTTAGGAGGTCTTTTTTGAGCTTTAACTAAGGCAGTTTCCGTGGAGTGTAGGATGCGGAAACCTGATTGCACGGGTCAGGAAGAAGTTAGCAGAAGATAGCGATTAGGGGAGAGAGACCAAGGGGTTCCAGGGGTTTAGAGTGAAGGGCAGGTTTTGAGACTGGTCGGTAGTTATCAGCACAGGACGGGTCCGAGAGGGCTTTTTTAGTAAAGGGGTTATGATGGCGTGTTTGAAGAAGATGGAAGATCCCAGTGGAGAGAGAGAGGTTACAGATAAGCAGTAAGGTGAGAGAGGACAGCTGGGGAAATAGACTGGACAGGTGGGATGGAATGGGGTCAGTAGAGCAGGTGGTGGGGCGAGCAGAAAGGAGAAGCCTGGGGCACTTCTTCCCCTGTCGTCGGGTCAAGGGCTGCGAGTAGATTAGAGGACGTGCGGGGAGGGACAGAGGGTATTATTTGGGGATTGTGATGTGATGTTTTGCGGATATTTTCAATTTTGTCTTGAAGTGAGTGGCCCGGTCTTCAGCACAGCGGTCAGTGACGGGAGCCTGAGGTTTAGGCCTTAGGAGGGAGTGGAAGGTGTCAAAGGGCGTTTTGGGTTGTTGTGTAGTGTGGAGATGAGGGAGGTGAAATATTTTTGTTTGGCGCAGTGAAGGGCAGTGTGATAAGTCCTGAGCATGAATTTGTAGTGGAGAAAGTCTACAGGTAGCTTTGACTTTCTCCCCAGCCGTCAGCAACACCCGGGAAAATCGCTGGAGAAAACGAGTCTGAGGTGTGTGCCAAGGCTGCGGGCGTCTGACTCTGGTGGTGCGGTGTGTGAGTGGTGCCAACATGACCAAAGGGTGGTTGTGAGAGTTTCATTGTTTAAAGTTTGACAGCTGGTTGGGGCAGGAGAGGGAGGAGATTGGGGCAGTGGGACTTGTAGGTGTCCCGTGAGTTCCTAAGTATTAAATGGAGCGGATATTTCTGAATGGATGATGGGTAGGTTTGTCCAGAGAAGGCTGAGAATTAGTGATAATGAAGGAGATAAGATTGTGGTCAGAGAGAGCATAAGGAGAAAGCAATCATTGTAGTGAGACAACCTCTTTAAGGGGAGCTATATACCAATCCTTAAAGGGGTTGTCTCACTACGAAGATTATAGTTGAAAATGTGGGGACCAAAAATCTAAGGATGTACGTCCTTGGTTACTATTGGCAAAGTGCTACAGTTTTAGAGAACGGGCTGGTTACTGTGCTTAGCAACGGTGTTGTTTACTGGTCAGGGGGAAGCATTCTGTCCTGCCCAGGTCGTGCACATGCAAAGGAAAGGCAGTGAAGAGGAGGGGCAGGGTTGTGTGTATTGGCAGGCATGGAGGAGAAGCAGTAAGAGGACATGCAGGGGGGTTGTGTGTATTGGCAGCGACATGCAGGGACAAGAGGCAGTGAAGAGCGGGGGAGGGTGTATTGGCAGCCACAGGGATGTGTGTATAGGCAGCCTCAGGGATGGAGGAGAGGCAGTGAAGAGGATACAATATACACAACCCCCCTGCATGTCCTCTCACTGCTTCTCCTCCTTGCCTGCCAATACACATATCCCTGCCCCTCCTCTTCACTGCCTTTCCTTTGCATGTGCACGACCTGGGCAGGACAGAATGCTTCCCTGACCAGTAAACAAACACCGTTGCTAAGCACATGTAAACCAGCCCGTTCTCTAAAACCGTAGCACTTTGCCAATAGTAACCAAGGACGTACATCCTTAGATTTTTGGTCCCCACATTTTCAACTATGATCTTCGTAGTGAGACAACCCCTTTAAAGGGATTTTCTTACCACATTGATTAGCTTTAAAAATTTAGGCAACTGTAAATAAAGACTATTACCAAATACATTGCTGTTCTGATTTCTACTATTACAGTTATAGCAGTTCTTATCCCCTGCTTGATTACAGAAGCTTCCCTAGGTTACCTACCCTAGCTGAAATGGTGACCTTACTCCCTGTTATGTCAGAAGCACAGGAGCTTGTTTAGTTTTCTTTCTGACAAACTTTAACCCTTAATTGCTCTGTAGCTTGCTTTTAAAACTCCATCATCACGAAGATCTCTATAACAGGCTCAGCTAGGAATAGCAGAGCTGAAATGTCAGTTGCTGCTGTAGAACCACCCACAAGCAAAACAGTGAGGGGGAGCCTTAATCTGGCTGTGAAGAGCAGGCTATGTGAAACAGCCTGGCGAGAAAACCCTTTTAACTAGCCCTGCCTCTTAGAGAAGAAACAGAAAATGGAGAAATATTGCTATGATATGATAGGAAAAGTATACAGAGACATACAGAATTTTTTTTAAACCTTTATTGTATATATAAGAAAATATAAAATACCATATTACAGAGGTATTACTTCTAGGAGAGAATACAGTACCTCCATATTATTGTGCAAAACGCAGAATATGCTGACCCCCTTGTGCCTATCACTCTGTAATATGGAACTATATGGAGACTTTGTACCACCATCCAGGCTCTGTCATGTCCATAAGCACTTAGGGGAACATGTATGAAAACTATCTAGATCTAAGACTTTCTGTGTTGTCCATGGCAACCAATCAGAGCACCACTTTCACTTTTCAGAGCACTATATTTAATTAAAGGGGGTCTCTTATTGATTGCTATGGACAACAAAGAAAGTCTTAGACCAAGACAGTTTTAATACATGAGGCCCTTAGTGTGTTCTCGACTACTGGAATATGATATGTTACATCCACTAGCCAGTTATCTGTTGCCATACAGACCATATGATATGAGGAACAGACTTGATGTACTGTACATTAAAAGAAGACTTTACAGGAGCTGACTCTTTGATCCAGAGGCAACTTGTATATAGATGAAATACTCACATTGGAAAGAACAAAAGGCTACATCTTCCCTTTATGTGTAGACACCTGTTTTCTAATCTTTTCTAAGAAACAACTCAACTATCAGGATATCATGCTGAGTTTTTCCTTTTCGAAAAAGTTAGCAGGCTTTAATTCATTAAAAACAAGAAAGCTGATGTCTGATGAAAAATATATTCCAGTGAAAATAACAAGCAAATTGACATTTTCTACAGTGACATTTTAAGTAGATTTTGTAGATCAGTTGCCTTGATTCAGAAGTGAGTTCATCACTTTCATCACATTCTTTTTTTAGTGTTTTAAAACAGTTCTGGGGAAATTATGTAATGTCACTTATCAAGTATATTTTTGCAGGACACCAAACATTATATAGGGAAACCCTGGTAAAGAAGACTCCAGCAAACAACGGGTGTAACAGAGACAGCTGAGTATATGGATCCTCTGGGTCACCGTGAGAGATGGAGATGGAAACCACACCAAGGAGCCGGGTGTAAAGTGCCTCCGGTCTTCATTGGAGCTCGTCGAAAGGCCAGATGGACTTAGCTTTGGGGAACATGAAGCAGCATTGGATAACCTCCCCCGTTTTCCAATCCAACACTGGAGCGTGCAGCTGCAACCACAGGAGACCCAGGAGAACTGTAGCAGAGGAACAATGGAGAACATAGAACGAGATCTTCTGATGGTGGAACCTTTCTACAACCTGTAGTGTCAGGAGCCTGGTACGGAACAGAACAGGTTCTTTCAGAATTCCTTCATTGATGGAGGAAAATCACAGAGGTTTTTCTAGATGGAAGACAGACAGGTGATACTTGGAAACCAGAGAAGGATGGATAAAGTTTCCTGTAGAACCTGAGTCCAGGATAGCAGGGAATTGAAACTTGAAGCCAGATGCAGAACTGAAGGTGACCAGTGTGGTCTGATGAGGAAAAGAGACGTCTTCATCCAGGGTTGCCTCACTCATGAGGCCTAGGCATGGGGGTTTTTGGGGCACAGTTGGGCGTACTGGGCACTTTTTTAGGAAGTGCTCAACACTGCCACAGTATAAGCACAAGTTCAGACTGCGGCGGCAACTGCTTTCTTCCCGCATTATATGAACACTGTCCTCCTGCATAGGTTCATCTTGAAGAAAAGTGGGTGACGGTTGAGAAAGACTTGGGAAGACAGGTGGAAGGCGAGGAAGACTGCGAGGCTGAGAGGATGTAATCTGCTGATGAAGCTCTAATTCTCTTTCAGAAAAAACAAACGTCACTTCTCGTAGCTAAAGCGATGTGGTCGTCCAGGGTGGTTCACAACCAGCCAGCTCATTCTTGATTTGCCTGGCAAGGCCCTCCCATAAGTCCGACACCAGGGCCTCATTATTCCAGGCAAGCTCAATTGTGCGGCAGTGAATAGCGTATTGGCACACCATGGAATCGCTTTGTCTGAAGCAAAGCAGAGAAGAAGCATCAGAGATATTGCACCTAGGCTCTTCAAAGACTTCACGGAAGGTGCTCAGAATTCCTGAAGATCCACTATCAGCGCATCCCCTCCCTCCCAGAAGGGTGAATAATAATAATAATCTTTATTTATATAGCGCCAACGTATAATCCCGCAGCACATACAATTTGATGGTGTAGGTACAAGACAAACAGACATACAGTCACAATGAAAAGCTAACTTACAGATGAGACACAAGGTGAGAGGGCCCTGCTCCCAAGAGCTTACATCGTATTAGGGTGTAATGGGTGAGAACGAAGGGTAAGAAGTGCTAGATTTACAATGGTCCAGCCATGTGCCGTAAATATGGGGTTGGTTTATGTAGAATATGAATGAAACTTACACCCACAGAGTACATCTCTATACAGTTAACGTGACGAAAAATGAGAATGAAGTGCGCCTAGGGAGTGGGGTAGAGGGGGGGCTGTTAGCCCATTAGGGAGATTCTGGTAGGCCAGAGTGGAGAACTGTGTTCGCAGGGCCCTCTTAAAAGTTATGAAGTTCTGATGTGCCATAACCAAAGGGTCTCACCTTATGAGCAGGCTGATGATGTAGGTAACTTTGTCTCGATCTGACGGGAACTGATGTTCCCAGACCTCAAAATGGATGGTGCACTGAATGAGAAACCCGTGACATGTCTTGAGATCACCATGGTAATTACTGGGTAGAGGCAGAGGCAGGCTGGGATCAGCAATGGAAATGGAAGGCAGTGCTACAACAGGTGCAGGTTCAGACGTAGAACTCAGCGAGAAATGCAGTAAAGGACTGAACCATCTGAAAAAGTTGCTCCAGATGGACACCATGATGGGTTACTATGGCTGCAATCTGCTGGATGTCCGTGGCAGGTTCCACATCATTCGCGGGATCCATGTGATTACAGTTTTGTACTGTCATGGAGGAAACCGATATGTGGATCCTATGGGTCACCGCGAGAGATTGAGACGCTAACCACGCCAGAAAGCAATGGTCAAGAGCCACCATTCTTCACCAGAGCCTCAAAGACAGGCCGAATGACTTAGCATGCGGGAACTCCCAGGTTACTACCCCTGACGTAGCTACTCACGGTGACACAGCTGAAGTTGACTGTGAAAAAACAGGAACCAGGATGCCAATAAACATGTCAACCAGACAGCAAACCAGAGGAGCATTGTGAAAACATCAACAAAATGACCAAGCAGGAAGTTTCTTAAGTCTCGGGTGGTGAAGGGTCATTGACCAGATAATTAGGTACTGTCTCTTTAAATCTTGGTGAGCCTCCATAGGGAGGGCGCGTGTGCATATGGGATGTCGGCAGTAGTGAGGACAGGTTATTACAAGCTTGCAAAGAACTCATGGGCCGCAAACGGAACACGGGCATGTCTGCGGTCTGGACTGGGAACCACAGCGTCACGACAACAGGGACATTTAAAAATACTAACACAAGGGTCAAGTGAAGCAGTTGTCCAGAGACCTTTTCCAAAGATCATTGAGAAATGAGAGGTGGGATCCGATAAGCTGTCAAGGACAACTGTTTTACTTTTTCCGATTTTGCTAAATTTCCCCCAAAGTTTTTGCTATAGATTTCATCAGTAGTTTGTTATGATCCCTTAAGTTTTCAGCTCACGGCAACTTTGTGGATAGTTGTTCTGGTTTTCAGTTAGTTGGCTAACTACAGATAGTTTGGCCTTCATTTCTTTTTTCCATTGTATTAACCCAACTCGGTTGTACAATCCCATTTGATATCCTTTGTTTCTAGCTTTATGGTAATATTGATGGGCCATTATCATGCAAGAAAATGCATTCTAGTCACCAACAATATGTGTTAACAGTGTCTAAGCAACAGCCTCAATACATTCACATAATGCCAACCAAACTCAGCAAAAAAAAAAAAACATCATGTCTAAAAAGCCCTGTTATTCTATGATTACATGTTATGAAGATGCCAAGTTAGAATTGCTGTTTCCCCTCACAAGGACAAACATTTAGTTCACTGATCTTGCACTGTCCAGGTCAAGGCAGGATGACTTGTTGGAAATCTTTTTGAACCCATCACTTGTGGCACATGCCCCATTAGCTTGCCCCTAGGTATATTCCAGGTTAAGAAAGAAAAAAGATAAATTAGAGAATCCCTTCATTTCAGCAAAATAGTTTGAGGATAAGTTCAAGTCTGAAGTGTAGTTTTTGGAATAGGTGTATCCACACACATAAACAGAACCCCAGTGGCATCATAACAGGGTTTGCAGTGGTTGCACTTGTGACCAGACCCCTGAGCCTGGTGACCCACACACAGCTGCATCGCTAGGTTACAAAGACCCAGCGATAAAGGGATCAACCACAGCGCCCACAACATGCGGGCAGAGTTTTCATCGATCAAAGCAAGCTTAGATCCTGGTCATTTAATCCCAAAGATGCCACAGCCAGTAGTGGCCCTAGCATCTACATGAAAGAGGGAGAGGACTCCCACTGTCTTATCATCGGCAAATAAAAAGCAATTTGAAATCCCTGTTTTTCTAATATAAATCCTATTTTAGCTAGAAAAAAATATATATAAAAAAGGTGTACATAATAGGTACTGCCACATCCTTAATGCTCCAATCTATAAAATTATTGTTATTACATTTTTTACAGTAAACGCTGCAAAAAATAAGCAAAAAGAGTGCCAGAATGACATTTTTCATTCAACCTCACAAAAATAAAATAATTTAAAAAAAATTTAAATTGTAGATAAAAAGTCCTCACATAGCCCCCCTAAAATTAAAACTATATTTAAGATAATGTACCAAAATTTTTTTTTTTTTAAAGATTTTTGTGGAAGATTTTTTCACGTGCGTGTTCCAGGTCTTCATGTTAAAGGGTTTTGCCCCCAATTTTTTTTAAATTGGAATTTTTGAAAATTTTAAAAGGGATTGTCCACAAAATCCACTCCTTTTAATTTCCCCGGTTTTCCCTTTTTCCCAAACCAAGGATGGGGTTTTGGGGCTCCATTGTAAGTAAAAAGGATTTATGCCAGGGAGCTCCGGAAAAAAAGGGGACAATATGAAAATTTATCCCCTTTTTCCCCCAATTTTGGCCCCCCAATTTAAAAAGTTTTTTAAATTCCACGGGAAAAACCCCCCAAATACACCGTAGACACCCAAATCACCCCGATTAAAAACCTTTTTTTAAAAAGGGTATTTGACCCACAGCTATGAAAAACGGGAGGGGGAGTCCCAAACTGAAGTTTTGAACCAGGGCCCATGAGCTTTTGGCTACATCCCTGGATAACAGTGTACAATAAAATTACTGCTGATCATTGCCAACATGTGAACCCATATGAGCCTGAAACATAGGACTTTGTATCAAACCGATGAACAGGATCTATTAATGTGTTGAAATGCATAGAGTTGCCGAATGATGAGTTCTGAACGTGAAAGGAACATAATGGTATAGTATGGAATTTGTCAATTTTTTTCCCCTTTTAATTTTTTCCTTTCAATTAGGGCTTCTTTGGGGAAAAAATCACAAGGGGGAAAGAATAGTTCTCCTCACCGAGATAAAAAAAATTTGGGGTTCCAAGGGAAGGGACCCTTTAGCCCTGGGGACGTTCAAAACCCCCAAATGGCACTTTTTAAATCAAGGTGGCTTTTTGAGATAAATAAAATTTTCCCTTTCCTATTTTTCCCGAAATTTTGTTATTCTATTTTTTTTTGAAATTTCAATAAAAAGTCATAAAAGATAAGAATATTTTTTTACAATAATTACCCTTTTTACCTGTATTTTCCGGCTTATTGCAAACATGTTCAGAAATGGAGACTTTTACCTAACTTTTAGTTTTTTACTTTGGAAAACCGGGAAACCCGTGAACCAGTTTTTTTTCAAACTAAAAGGGGGTTCGACCATCGTTTCACAGAGCCCGCTCTTCCCAAAACCAGCTTCAGGTTTTCCCATTTCCTGGGAAAGGTGTGGGCAATTTTTTCAGCAATGACTGACATTTAAGCTGTGCTATTCCTAGCTGAGTCTGTTAGTGGGACCTTACTGACAGAAGGGTTGAAACAGCAGGGAACATGGCTGCAATGCTCTAAAGAGTTAAAGTTTGTTAATAAGAAACTTAATCAAGTTTTTGTGCTGCTGATAAGACACAGCAAGGAGTGATGTCACCATCTCAACCATCTTGGCCAGGACTAATGGAGAATTTAGAGCAGACAGGTAATGTAGGGAAGCTTGTGTAAAAAAAAAAAACAGGAAATAAAAACTGCTCTAGCCTTGAAAGGAAGCAAAATCAGAACATCAATGTATTTATTATTTATTAACAGTCTTTATTTACCTTTGTCTACAGGTTTAAAGCTAATTATTCTGTTGAGAATAACCGTTTAAGAAAGAAAACACTGAGTACTATCTCTTACAAGTGACTCGTATTGCACTTTGGATTCACCAACCTTTATTTCAGACGGGAATAAGGCAGTGTATGCGATTAACCCCTTACCAACATTGGATGTATGAGTATGTCCTAATGCTGGTAAGAGGCTTTGTTGCGTGATTGCAGCGCTTCCATTGCTGCCATGTTTTCTGTTTTACTACTTCCGGCCCCAGGCAGGAAGTAGTAAGACCGCCATCTTTGTACACCGTAATGCATTGTATTATGTGTATTATTGCGCCACCTATTGGTGAAGCACCCTAGAGGGAATCAAAGTTAAAGTTAAAAAAAAAGTTTTAAAGTGTAAAAAAATTTTAAAAAATCTTAAAATTTTCAAATTACCCCCCTTTTGCCATTTTACTAATAAAAAATATAAAAAAAGTTACACATATTTGGTATCGTCGCATCCAAAAAAGTCCGATCTATTAAAATATAACATCAATTATCCCGTACGCTAAACACAGTAGAAGAAAAAAAATTCCAAATGCCAAAATTGCTTTTTTAGTCTTTTCACGTCCCATGTAATAAATTTCAGCAAAAAAGTTGCATGTTTTCTAAACTAGTAGCAATAAAAAGTACACTTCAGCCCGCAAAAAAGGGGCCCCTCACTGACATCCGTAAGTGTTAGTACAAAAAAGTTATTGGTCGCAGAAAATGGCGCTGTCGCACAAATTTCAAAAATAATAAATGTTTCCAATTTTTTTACGGTACCAAAACATAACAGAAACTACACATATTTGGTATTTCCGGATGTGTATCAACCTGTAGAATACAGATAACACATCATTTTTACCAAAGATAGAATGCGTAAAAAACAAAACTTCCGCAAACATGGCGCAAGTACGTTTTTTTCACATTTTGCCCCACTTAGAATTTTTTGCCCCAGTATATTCTATGGTAATATGAATAACATCATTAGAAAGTACATCTTATCCTACAAAATATAAAGCCTCATATGTCTATGTAGATGAAAACTTAAAAAAAAGTTATGGCTCTGGGAAGGCGGAGAGGGAAAATTAACATGGGAAAAAAAAAGGGCTCAGCATTAAGCGGTTAACGAATGATACACTTTTTTTTCTGTCTCAAAAAGACTGGTGATTGGTTACAATTATTTTCCATTATCACCAGGAAAATTCTGGCTGAACAGGCTCCACCTGTATCTGAAGCACAAGATTTTTGGTAAACCTTAAGAGTTAAAAAATCTAAAACATAACATGAGTAGTGGGCAGTTAAAACAACTAGGGCCACATGTATGAAAACCGTTTAGGTCTAAAACTCACTTTTTTGCCCATAGTAACCTATGAGCAACAAAGTGAGTTTTAGACCTAGACCTTTTTCATACATGTGACCCCTATTGTTTACTGTATAAACTTTGTTGGACCCATTCACCCACGTTGTCACTTTTTTCCTAATCCAAATGAAGAAGAACGAGATGATGTCGAAGTCTTTACTGGAAAATGAAGAAAACCAATTTCACAGAGTTCACAGTACTCTTTATCGGTTGACCCATCTGAAGGATAGGGCATCAATTTTCAGCTAAACAGTAAGAAAACATCATTTAACATCCATTTCTTAATGAACCTTTTACTTGGGCCTCGAATATAAAAGGATTCATCTGGTTGAGGGGTGTCTGGTGGTAAAAAAAACATGTATTTTCAGCTGACGATTCTTCCCTGGCTGTGAGAAGAAACCAAACTGGAACAAGTTTGAGATCTTTATCATCTTGGGTAGGGCACAACTAAGTGACTGAAATCGCTGACCAGTTTGATCCCATTATACTCCATCTCTAATGCTAAATAAGCAAAACCTTGTGTAATGCTCCTTAAATCTTAAGTGTTCAGCACAAATTGTAAAACAACCACATGCTTTATCGGAAGTGTTAAATCTGTTGACGACAGGGAATGTCTAAACACATGAATGTACTGATTTCTTATTTGACATTAAAGTATAATAACTAAAAGCTATGGAACAGTGCCCTTACTTGACCGTGCTACTTCTATCCCATATGTCTTATTTCTTCAGTGTACAGTAAATTGCCTTAAAATAAAATTCATAGTAGATTTTAACACTTCACTGGTTATCCCAGAAACCAATCTCTCAAGGCCAAAATAGTTGACATTGTGCTTAATAGAGATTAGAAAGCGTGACACAGAGCATGTCATCATCACAAGTTTTCACCTTATACAGTAATAGGCCAGGATTGGTTGTCAGTTGCTTTCATTGCCAGATGTTTGCTAAAGTATTGTGCAACTACTGAGAAATGTCTACCAACACTCACTGCTCGAAATGTGGATCAGTACTGGCTTCGTGCCGGAGTAAAGTACCACAGATTATAAGTATTGAACACATCCCCAATTTTCTAAGTACATATATTACTAAAGGTGATATTGACATGAAATTCTCACCAGATGTTGGTAGCAACCCATCCAATACACACAGGTAAAGAAATCAAACCATAGGTGTCCATAAATTATTTTAAATAATAAGAAATAATGGAGGGAAAATGTATTGAACACGCTAACTGAAATTTATTTAACACTTCATATAAAAGCCTTTGTTGGTGATGAGAGCTTCAAGACGCCTCCGATATGGAGAAACTAGTCACATCCATTGCTCAGGTGAGATTTTGGCCCATTCTTCCACACAAACACTCTTCACATCCTGAAGGGTCCGTGAACTCCTATGAACTCTGATCTTTGGTTCCTTCCATAGATTTTGTATTGGATTCAAGTCAGGTGATTGACTCGGCCATTTTAGCAGCTGTATTTTCCCTTCCTGAAACCAATAGAGAGTTTTCTTGGCCCTGTGTTTGGGATCATTGTCTTGCTGAAATGTCCCCCCTCATTTCATCCTCATCATCCTGGTAGATGGCAGCAGAATTTATCAAGAATGTCTCGGTACATTTGTCCATTCATCCTTCCTTCAATAATATGAAATTTGCCATTGCTGTATGCTGAAAAACTATGATGTTCCCACCTCCACACTTCCTTGTTGGGTTGGAGTTTTGGGGGTGATGTGCAGTGCCCTTTGTATTACGGCGTCCCAACAGTTCAGTTTTAGTCCATCTGACCAGACTATATTCTCCCAGTAATTCACAGGCTTGTCTAGATATTGTTAAGCAAACTTTAACCCCTTACCAATATTGGACGTATGAGTACGTTTTAATGCCAGTAAGGGGCTTTGTAGCAGGATTGCAGCACGATCTTGCCATATAGCCACCGGGTGATAACTGCTAATTGCAGCTAACACTCAGCGTTTACATTGGGGGCTAGTGCACTGTTTAACCCCTTAGACGCCACGGCAAAGATGGCTCCTCATTTTGAGTGAGGTGTCCGCGGTAAAATCGCGGGCTCCAGATCAGTTAACATGGCATCTTATAGCATTGTGAAGGCTTCCATTGTTGACATGTTTTCTGTCATCTTTGTACACCCTAATTTATTTATTGTATTACAAGGCATTAGGCTGTATAAGCGATCGTGCCCCCTAGTGGTGAAGTACCCTAGGGACTCAAAGTTAAAATTAAAAAAAAGTTTTAAAGTATAAAAAAAAAATTAAAAAATGAAAAATTAAATTCATCCCCATTTTGTCATTTTACAAATAAAAAAATAAAATAATAAAAAAGTTTCACATATTAGGTATCGTCGTGTCTGAAAAAGTCTGATCTATTAAAATATACAATAATTTATCCTATATGCTGAACACCATAGAAGAAAAAATATTGGCAATTTCACATCTCCTAAAAATTGAAATAAATTTAATCAAAAAAGTTGCATGTACTCCAAACTGGTAGCAATGAAAAGTACACTTCAGCCCACAAAAATGCACCCTCACTCATTGTTTGCAGAAAATGGCGCCTAGCACCTGTAACTCTGCCCACTAGCCCAGTGAGGAGGAAGAGCCAACCAAGCAATAATATGTGATATAACAGTGTTTGTAAGTAATTCACTATATTTACTATTTTGCCATAGGCAAACTTGAACTCTATCAGTTCTCTATCTATTAAACACTAAAACATAACTTTTATTATATCTAACTCTTAACCTCTATACACACTATTTAAAAACCTGATCTCTATCCTCATCATTTAACCCTTTTTGCTTCTGAAAGAGGGAATAACTCCCTTTCTATCATCAAGTCTGGTGGAACCCCACCTATTAAAAGGAGAGCCTTATATCTATAGCAAAGTACTAGCTTCAGTAAGGGATCCCAAGCCAACTACTTGGGCAGTCGTCCCTAATCTCATAGACACAGAACAAATAAGGCCCCCTTGTGACACCGTCTGCAGCAGGTGACACTTGTAGACAGAGGTGAGAGATCACAATTTAAAACGTCATGCCTGACCTCGCCGACATGTTTCGCCAGCTAACCTGGCTTTATCAAGGCTTAGAGGTCCGATCACATGTGGTCTGAGCTCACTTCCTTTTATATCATGTTAGGTAAACACCCCATACAGGTGCTCACCAATTAGCCATCAGAGAATCCACATAAAGCCCACTCCCCCTTCCGCGCGCGCACACTCATAACATGTCCTGCTGAAGCTGCCACCATGCTCTCATGAGCCAACAACCTTCAGTCAAATTCGCCATCTCCATAACGGGCTTGCGCCCCATCTTACCGTACTGCCCGTGCCAATGCACTGCACCAACAAACACCTCAGCCCTGACTGTGATGGGCTTCCATCTCACTTCTCTCATATTATTGCAACTGCGTGCCTCACCTAGAATGAACTAAGCAGACTAGGTATCACATTACACAGCACACTGCCATCTTTGTCAATTCCCATAAGCCCCTTCTCTTCAATATCTAATATGCATATTCATTGGGAATATAAACTCCACTGTACAATAGACCACTGTCATATTATCTTCCCATAAAGCTCTTCTCCTATGTATGTAATATGCATATTCATTCCAATAGAGCTGCAGGCCCCATTAAATACATGTTCCACTGCATTGTTTGTCTCAAGACTATATTCATGAACTACTTCTCTTTCACATGTAATATTCATACTCATTTTAATAATACTGTAGGCCCTATGGAGATTCCCAATTTTTTGGAGATTATGTGTAAGTAATTCACACACTGGATTATGACCGATATTTACTGCTTATACTTAGTATTACTGCACTATATGTTCTTATGTTTTTGGGGTTTCTCACACAAGCACTTTAAGGTTACAATTAATGGTCGTGGTTAGGGAAAGAGTTGAAGAAATATATTCAGGTTTAGGGCATCCTGAACCTAAATTTATTAACAAGTTTGATTGAATCTGTGTTGAACTGAACAGTAGAAAATACAGACACAATTATATGGTTACGGACAGCATGTGCATCACACATAACTGTATAACTAGCACCATTTATAAGCCTTATCAAGGTGTAATTATAATACTAGCAATCACCCCTCTCAAGGATAGTAGGTGTGTGAGTGGTTGTTATCAGTATTTTTGCACTTGTGCAATCTCCCCTGTGTAGTATTGTGGCTTTTTAGCATACTGGTGTGAACTGGTACTTATCCAATGTGCAGTTTTTTTACTAGGGAGTTGCCCCCTGGTGGATGGGCATGTGAGCAATTGTTCACTAGTGAGCTACACCCATAAAATTTCTCCCAGGTACCACCGGGGCTTATATTGCCTCCTAATGGGAATAGTTTATTGTTCAGCCATTTTGATGTTAGTATGGCCTTGTGTCTGTGTTTTTAAGTAAACAATGTCCCATTTGTTTCTGATTTTCTTTTCAACTGGACAATACTGTATTGGAGCAACACTACCCATGGGTTAAATTCAGGTGCAAAGTGGATTTTTTTTCCATGCAAAAAACAAGGAATTGAAAAAAAGGGCAGAATCTGACATAAATTGGGTAAAGATCGGTATTAATTGCATATTAAGTGGTAGTTTCAGAGTGTAATATCCCCCTTTTCGGTTGCTACTAATTGACATGCAAAAGGTGCCAACTTCATCAACAGACATACCTGGTGAGGGGCTACAGTCCACTAAGCTTGAAGTGTCCATGGCAAACATGCTCTATGCTTGTCAAGTTGGGGTAAATGCACACATATGCTTTAAACTGGCTCTATTATATGAGCTGTCCTTCATTCTCTAATTACTAATGAAAGAGTTATGAATGAGGATAGAGAGCTGCCTGCATGCCGTGTGGACGGTGGCGGGAGCGGGGGAGCCGACACCTCGTCCTGCCCATAAACTATCATTACTAGCGCGTATACGCCGCTAGTAAATGACATGTCACTTATCTCCCACCGCAGCGGATTTGCCGAGCAGGGAGAGGAGACATAATCCATAGTTCTCTGAGAACTGTGGATTACCGTAATGACTGGGACGTATTCCAGCCCGTAATTCGCAGAGTACGGCGGGAATTATGGACTGAAATACGTCCCATTTTAAGCCGTGGGAACATGGTCTTCCTGATATCTCTTCACCTTCTGTAGCGACACCCCTGCTTTGTGTGCAGAGTAAATGTTGTTTGCAAAGTCAAACATATATGATTTGCAGAATTGTGATGTTGCCATGTCCTAACATACCATTATTATTAATATGATATCATTAAATGTCACCCTTTTTCTTTGCCGCAAAACAACAAACAAAGGCCAGTTTATGAATCTTGGAAGCATCAGAAATCATCAAAACATTATTACCTTCTCATTACAACCTCAATACCAAAAAGTAACATCCAAAACCAATTACAACATCCCTATAGCAAGAGGAGGAATATAAACATAACTTTCTAATTGAAATCTAAATCAAATGACAGTATGAAATTTCACATAAAATGTAAAAATGTTTCAGGCAATGAAACCTAATCTTCAGGTGCAGAAATAAATGAAATTTTGTTTTTCATGGAAAAATGCTTTATTTTCTTGCTAATTGTCCCATCTTCGTTTATGTCACCTAATCTTCATTATCTCATTTTACTGAAGAAGAAATGGAAGGATGTATTGACAGATTGCTACATTCTAAGATGATTTTATTTTTGATGATACAGCTGGAGAGCAAATTCTGGGATGAATTCAAACATTGTTACACTGACTATACAGTAAACAGGTAAAAATGCCAAGAACTGTCTTTAGACGTCTCCAAAAACATTATACAATAATAAGCTTAGAATCATAGAAAAAATACAAAAAAAATATAGGTAACACTCACCGGTTTAGAGTCCGCTTGGAGTTGGAATCCGCTAATAAGAACCTCTCTGCACGGTGCACTAGGGAGTTGGACACCTGGCTGGAGGAATCCCAAACGATGAGGAATGTAGATGCAATTGTAGCTCCGGCACTCGTGCTTAGGTAATCCAAAAAGTATTATAAAAGACGCATATTTATTGAAAACACTTTAAGAAACATGGTTTAAAAGCATTAATCCATAGCCATTTTATGCGTTTCGAGCCCAATGGCTATGGATTAATGCTTTTAAACCATGTTTCTTAAAGTGTTTTCAATAAATATGTGTCTTTTATAATACTTTTTGGATTACCTAAGCACGAGTGCCGGAGCTACAATTGCATCTACATTCCAATAAGCTTAGAATATTTAGGATACGTCCACACAATGAGTAAAACTTACTCGTCAGATTCTCATTGGAGTATTTCATGTGGATTTTAGGTTGTTTTTCGTCTGGCGAATTCTAAGAAATTCACCAAAAATGAGTCCCATTCATGTTTTGGGCGTGGATCCAACATTTTGGACTCGTTTTTTTTATGCGGAATATAGTGGAAGATTGAACATGTTCCAAGTTTTTTTTACTCTTAAAAGACATCCTCTAGGAATATGCATTGAATTGACTACAATGCGTCGCGAGGATTCTGAATTGAAATTCTTGTCGTGTGGATGGACCCTAGAAGTGCCTGCAGAGTCATACTAGAATCTCTTTGGCCCACCATAGGAAATAACTCTGAGGGTCCACCCTCCATCTATATAGAACATTGCTATTGCTGCTATTTGTTAAGCAACCCTTATGTTGAAATTGGTTCCAAAGTTAGCTTTAAATGGGGTTAATTTCTGGTCAACCATTGGTGATTATTTTATCTGAGTCTGAGAATACCTGATGATTTTATTGTACTCTAGTAGGCCAATTCTACCTTGTTTACATGACCTTACAAATGTTAAACTGTGAAACCCATTCTTTCTAGAGATAATTAATTAATTTTTTTTCATTAAACTTCTTCCTTATTTTTTAGACCAGAAGTCCTTAAAGACCATTAAAGGGTTTTTGCCACGAAGTAAAACTGACGTGGGAAGCTTGCAAATGAAATAACAAACTTTTTCACCATTCATTATTATTAATAATTCTGGACCGTTTTTGTTTTAGTTGCTCCTTTAGTGATCAATTGTTTACAGCTCGTCTCCAGGGGCTACGACCAGGGCTGAGAGCTCTTCACTCCTGCTCAGACATGCTCAGACATCACTTCTCCTCTCAGGCAGTTACTGAGTGTTCAATCCCCAGGTGCTGTCATTCTACTCCCATCCTCTGTACTCCTTAGTAATTAGTCAAACAGTGCAAATAAATTTAAAAAAAACAAAAAAAACTCAATGAGGTCTGTGCATTGATAAAGAGAAAAAAAACACAGGCTTTGTTCCTGCAGGGATTTGAACCTAGGACCCTTGTGCCTGGAGGCAAAAACTTTACCTCTCAGCTACTCACAATGCTTGGATACAGAAGGTATGAAATGAGATCGAGGCAAAACCCCTTTAATAGCTGTTTCAAAGAAATTTGAAGTGTTTAAGCATACAAAACACCTTTTTCATTTGCTTCAATTTGGGCCCCCTTATGCTGCCCTTAAGTGCTGTTGAAAGAAGACTCTGAACAGAATCAGTCTCCTTCCCCTTCTGGCAGCTGACATTATAGTCTGTTCCTATTTTACAATCCAGCTTTACGATCCTCTGCTATACTGCCATGTTACTACATAGACTCTGCCCCTACCTTGAGATGCAGGACATCTCCAGGCTAATCTGGAGTGAACAGAGGATCATTATGTAGAGGGGAGAGTGAGCATGCGTGTCCACCAGACTTGGCTCATTAGGTTAGTTGTGTCCATTGATATATACGTTGAACAGTAGATGTCACCATATCATGTAAGTAGATTTCTTAACTCTTCACTGTATCATTTATTTTAATAAGTTAAATACTAAATTAGTTTATAATCTGGTGCTTTATTTAAATAAACATAATATTCTTAAGGGAACACTCCTTAAGAGATGCCATTTAATGAAGGAGAACCTAAGCAAGGTCATGCAGTGGAGTACATTGGGCACCCCTGGGTAATTTCCATGGATGCCTGAGTAGCTAAGTAAAATGTTTAAACAATCTCTGCAGGGTAAACACTTCAGCTTGACATATTTCTGCACATTTTGATTCGTAACTACTGTTAATTTGCTGAACTTAGGCTGAAAAATAAAACAAGCTTTGAGCTAGGCAAAACTTTAGGCATCCTCCTTAAAGGGGTTTTATCATTTCATGAAATGGTCTTCAGAATAAGGGGACAGTGAAAACAAGCAACTTTGCAATTGGATGTCATTAGCAAAGCTGTCTTGTATTCACAGTATTTCTTATCTTGTGTTTTTGTTAACACTGATATCCAGTGCTGGTCGAATCCCTCCGGATCCCTCCTCCTTGCATTTCACTAGCTGAGAGCTCATTTACGTTCTGTACAGCCCCCGGTCGATTCACGATTCACGGAGCTGTATCTGTCACTCAGAGTAAGGGACCGTCACATTTTCACTTTATTCAGCCAGAAGAAACAGAATTACACTGAAGGGCTTACACAATCAGGGAACAGTACAATTTGTGTCGATCCCTGCCTGACTCAGAGTTAGGGGCCGTAGCATTTTCTCTTTCCACACCCAGCAGAAACAGACTGCAATAGATTCTACAATGAGAAAACATAACAGTTTTGTCCTGGTGCCTAACTCTCCTGCATAGAAGGGTGATATGTACTGTTAGTAGAAAGCTGTAACACATCTCCAGCTGTGACAGGAGAAGAGTTCAGTTGCTCAGTCTAGATTGAATGCAGCCTGTGGTATGTATACAGCTCTTACAAAAATAGGCTGATAGGGAAAGACACAGTGACATGTGGATTCAGGAAGAGAGGGGAGGAGGGAGAGTCTCGGGAGCCAGCATGCACAGTGAAGGGGGGGATGATGTCACCCAGCTGGGAGGGGAAGATTCGCCCCTGCATTTCCAGAGTTGAGAAGCTGAGAGCAGTATGAATCAGCCGAACTAAGGAAGCGGTACATCTCCTTTAATTACTCAATAAAGAGATTCTTGAGTAAAGCCTCAATAGCTCCCACAGCATAGTATTAGCTTTACAAAGCATCATATATTTGATTTTAAAATCTGTTTTCTGAATTCCCACTGAGGAAATTTTGCTGTTGAAAAGAGTTTAAATAAGACCCCTGACATCTCCACAGGTCTGTTTTAGTAAATCCTTGTGTTCCCTGTGAAATAACATTTCTAGAGCATCTTCTCTTATAACTCTGTGTTGTGCTGTTCCTGTGTTATTCCTTCCATAAATGTATTACTGAATTTGTCAGATGGGTGTTACCACTTGGGGGGGTGTCCCTGCAGTCTGACATTGACCAATCAGTGCTGACCGAGTCAGTATGCGCAGGGACACAGCTACTTGAACACTGGAAAACACCCAGCTGACTGATTCAGTTATACATTTCTAGGAGGGATCACAAGAAGAGCACATCACAGTTAGGCCTCGCTCACACGGCTTATTCTGCCGCGGATTGGCGCCGTACTGCGCGCCGGATTTGCGCTTCAGTACGGCGCCAATCCGTCCCTGTCATTACGGTAATCCACTGCTCTCATTGAGAACAGTGGATTCCGTCGCTCCTCCCCGCTCGGCGAATCCGTAAACAATGCATTGTCTATGGGGCCGGAGGGCGCCCACCCGCCGCGCTCCGGCCCCGCCCCCCACCCCGCCCCTTATTCACGCCGGATTTGTGCGCTCAATACGGCGCACAAATCCGTCGGGAATAAGCCGTGTGAACACGGCCTTATAAGGGAAGATACTGCACAATTGTTATTTAAATGCCAGGGGATGTCACGTACTCCTTTTTTAAAAGGTTGTAAATTAATTGATCGAGACAATCTCATGTGAGCTACACAAAGCCGCAGCAACATTTTCCCTCAGGTCCTGAACTCTAGGGTGGTAGCTTCTACACACCAATACAATGGGGCAGATTTATCAATACTGTCTAATGCTTAGATAGTGTTAACTTAGTCTAGACCAGTGTTTCTCGACTCCAGTCCTCATTACCCACCAACAGGCCAAGTTTTCAGGATTTCCTCAGTATTGCACAGGTGATATAATTATTGTCAGTGCATTCTGTGGGAGATCCTGACACAGGTGTTATAATTATTGTCTGTGCATTCTGCACAGGTGATATATAATTATGGTCAGTGCATTCTGTGGGAGATCCTGAAAACATGACCTGTTGGTGGGTCTTGAGGATTGGAGTTGAGAAACACTGGTCTAGACAGTCTATAAATGTGTCAGATTTATCTTAGTGTTAATAAATTTGGTGTGTGTTTAGACTGGCAAGTCTGTATACCATTTATTAGTTGATTTTAATGCATTTTTTGGCCTATGGCGTTACATGCTGAACCACACTCCATTTGTCAGATGCAGCGCATAAGTGTCTAAAAATTGTTTAAAATACATGATTAATCTGACAAGCACCAGTGTGCCAGCTTCAAAGAACTGGCCCAGGGAGAGCCGCTGTAAAAGCAGTACTGCTGGTACTGCCGTACAGGGCCTGGAGGAAAATGTGAAAGACGAGGGCCTGCTGCAAGCGGGTCCCCTTGTTTCACAGATGGCCTGCATTGTGGGATGGAGGGCCCACCTGGTATCACAGCTAAGAGCATTTACATAGAACAGGCCTCAGATCTTCTTTTTGTTTAAGGCTATGTCTACACAGCACAGGTTTGTAATCGGATTTACGGTGGATTCAGTATTTAGAATCTGCTGAAAATCAAACTGAACCTAGTTCTGTGTAGACCTCAATAGAAAGTCTGTGAAGCAGTCTCACAGCACAGATTTTTTACTGATGGTTTCCTAAACTGCCAGCTGTCTGGCAGAATATAGAACATGTGCTCTATTCCGCCAGATTCTCATCGGATTCCTGTAGCCCCAAAGTACTGTGGATGCGGGAAATCCAAAAATTGACAGCGTTTTTTTGCTCAAAAAATGCACAAAAAATGGCTGTGGGATCCAGTGATGTTAAAATGCCGTTGGATTTTGGATGGTGTTTTAACATTTGCTGTGTAGACATAGACTAAGACTTATTTCAAATCTGTGACCATAGCCGGGCCCTCCTGCTCACTGTGCGTGGCCGTGATGTCATGAGACTTGTGACAAATTATATAGCTGGCTTTTCCCCACCAAGACCAGGCCCTTGGTGGAACATCTGCTGCAGGTATCCTGTTGCAAATCACTCAGTGGCAGAGGAATGCGACCAACTGAGGTCACTCTGCCCCAATATATACAGGTGCAATTTGTCAGCCTCTGGCAGCTACTGTGCCTTATCTTGAAAGATGACTGGTGTGGCATGCTGGGTCTTGTAGTTCCAAAGCAGCTGCCTCAGACAATTGGTATGGAATTACATGTACCAGCATACCATGCTAGGTATCCAAGATACAGGCATGCACAAGTAAAAAAACAAATAAAAATGTTTAAACAAATGAAAAAAAATTGAAAAGCAAACCGAAAACCACTGATTCTAAGACAACACTTTATTTGAAAAAAAAAGTACACATAATAGGATTTGACAAGTGTGTAATGACCCAATGTATATAATTACATTAATCCATACAGTGAACACCGTGCAAAAGTAAAAAGAAAACCATGCCAGAATTGCCTATTTTATCCATTCTCACAAATAACAGAATGAAAAGTCATCAAAAAATCTTATGTCCCCCAACATGGCAGCAACAAAAACAAACTTGTGCAATGTGTTAAAAGCCCACATACAGCTTCAAGTACAGAAAAGTGAAAAGATTTTGACTATTAGAATATCGCAAAATAAAAACATGATTTTTTTTTAAGTGACAATTATGATTTATGTTTGTAAGAAGTGGCCTGTATAAAGAGGCATGGCCTGAAAAAGTGGTTGTGTGGTCTGTAAAAAGGTGTGGCAAACTTAGCGACAGCATCGAGTGGCAAAAGTTCTAGCTACACCACTGCCTCAACTTGGTAAGGGCCATTATTACCATACCTGATTGTGTCTAATGGCCACAACCAGTAGAAATAGCCTATGCGACGCAGGCCATGATGGAGGGGTTATGAGCAACTGCGGGGCCAATCCTCTCCAGGTCCACAGTGTCTTGTGGTTGGTTGTGTAAGCAGGCTGGCCCCTTGCACTGTTCTACCTGGGGCCCTATGATGCTTTTAAGACAGCCCTGATAAATATAGCTAAGGCCTCCAATCTACGTAACAGCTACACCTAGAGGTGCCTGAAGCAAAACCTAAAGCGATGTTTCCTCCTTCTTAAAAATGGAGATAAGAAAGTATGAAAATACTGCCCCTGCAGTCTGGGAAGGAGTATTACCTGAAGAAAAGTTCTTGCCATATGTAAGGTGCAACCCTGGCTGAACTCACTAAGCTCTCTCTACTCTGCCATTTTCGCGATATTATAGACACATCTGCTGGTGAAAGGCGTAACACAAGGTTATATTTAAGAAATATGACGGAAATCTACCAGTAATTTTATAAGGGGCAGAGATATTTACTTAAATCCATTTGTGTCTTAATTAAAGCAGTCCGGGCTGCAAATGAATAAAATATTTTAAAGCTGCTTTGCCTCTTATATTGGCCATTAAGTCTGAATGTAAAGTGCAGGTTTCTTTTCTACAACCGCTGTATATTTTTCATCCCTCCGGCTCCTGTTAATGTCACATCAACCGTTTCCTGAACATTTTAACAATCGCCCAATCTGGACGCAGCCATTTACAAGGTTCTACTTATCAGCCCATAAATCCCAGACAGTGAATGAGACATTTGTTTGGAAGGAAAGTCTGGAAATGCAAATGTATTACTATGAAATGAAATAAAGCATTGGAACATGTGTTCATACGTGATTTATAATGAATTAAGTATTGTCTGCACATAAAATACGCTGGAGCGGGGAACAGCGCAGTTTAACACTTCATTTAATGCACTGTTGGCAGTGACATTTCCCGGTGTGTGGATAGATACAAATCTGCCATGAAGCTGGAGATACCACAGATATTTCCTTGCGTGATTATCACAGAAATCAGACAACTGCATGGTATCTTTTTACATTTACTGTGGTTTCTTATAGTCATGCACTTGATCAGTGATTTTTTTAGACACTTAACCATGAAAAAGTTATTCTCTACCCTTTAGCACATGTTGTTTTTAGGTCTTATATTCATTTCAGTTAGTTTCTCATGATTGTTAACCATTTCTCACCGCAATCTATTTTTTTTACATTCATTTTTTCCTCCCTGTTTTGCGAGAGCCATAACTTTTTTATGTCTACTTAGTCCTAACAGGGCTTGTTTATTGCAGTACAAGATGTACTTTTTAATGGTTCCATGGACCATACTATACAATATACTGGGAAACCCTTACAAAATTCTATGTGGGGTGGAATGTGAAAAAAACTTAATTACACCATTTATGTGGAGGTTTAATTTTTTTCTTCTACGATGTTAACCATATGGGATAATTAATGATATACTGTAATAGAGCCGTCTTTTACAGACACAACAATACCAATTATGTGTAGCTATTTGCTTATTTATAGAATGGCAAAATGAGGGGAGGGAGGTTAAACTTTTAGGGCCACATGTATGAACCTGTTTAGGTCTAAAACTCACTTTTTTGCCCATACGTTACTATGGGCAAAAGAGTGAGTTTTAGACCTAAACAGTTTCATACATGTGGCCCTTAATATTTATACTTTTTTATTTTTAAAACTTTTTTTTTTACTTCTAGTCCCCCTAGGGTGCCTGATCACGAAGTGGCGCGCTTTTTATAACAGTCAGAGCTCCCATGCATAGACATAGATGTGACCTTTTTCCTCCCAATGACATAGATTTACATCAAAAGCAGATGGGTTTTAATTCTCATTACCTTGGTGGCTAGAAGCTGAGCTTGTACCCTCAGTAGCGGATGTCAGCTGTAACATACTTCCTGCTGTAAAGTCCAAGTATAACAGGATGCATTACACTGACTGGCATAATGCACTGCAATACCGTAGTATTGCAGTGAATTATATGAGTGATCAAGCTCATTGAAGCTTAAATCCACAATTGGGACCGAAATAAAAAGTAAAGCAAGTAAAAACTTTAAAGATATATTAGGCTTTGTTCAAACGGGTTAATTGCGGGACGTATTTCGCCCATAGACATTCGTTATTCTCGGTGCGTATACGCCGTGAATAATTGACATGTCACTTCTCTCCCCGCTCGAAGTATTGTGCGAGCAGGGAGAGGAGACGTAATCCATAGTTCTCTATGAGAACTGTAGATTACCGTAATGATTGGGACGTATTTCGGCACCGATTACGGGCTGAAATACGTCCCAAAATAAGCTGTGTGAACATAGCCTTAAAAGAAAAAAACAAAAAAAATTGTTGTCCCTATTAAAATGCTTTATTACGTTGAAAAAATTATATTCATAATGAGCAGCAGCGCATCTCTAAGGCTACGTTTACACGGCAAAGACCAAATTTACAGCTGGATTTCCTGACCAACATTTAGTCTTTTTTTGGCACATAGGGGAACGACTTTTGTCCGTGGATTTAAGCCATTCACCTGCGCCCCCACATGTTCATGTTCTGCCGAAAACCAGGCGGAAGAATGAACACGTTCTAAGTTTTTTGGACCACCAGCGGTGTAAAAGAAAATCTGGTGGAAAATCTGTGCAGTGGGGACTGTTCTTTTCAGGACAATTACCCGGCCTGCAATAGGATATCTGTAGGGATTCTGTAAGGGATAGTATTAGGATATATATGATTTGTGGTGTTGTTTGTTCTTAATATTAATATCGTTTTTATTGGTACTAATTAAAAGTTATATTTTAATAACAGGGTTTGTTTTTGTAGCTTGCAGTGATTCTATGGGGACTGCTGCATGGATTTTCTATTAAAGTCTATGGGGCAGCGTTGCATGTCGGTTTTGCAGTTTTAAAAACCATCTGAAAAACCGACCAATAACCCTTGCCGTGGGGACAGCCCTAACAATCCATACAATAAATGCTACATTATTTATCCTGGTGAGTGCCATAAAAAGATAATGTCAGAAATGCTTTTTGAAAAGAAAGTGTTTTTATTGTGCAAAAATAGTAGAATGTAAAATCAAGGTTGTCATAAATGTACCCAGAGAATAACATGTGAGGTAACCTGTTATTCATGTCACACATTCAACATTTTTTTTCATTTGCCTCCAGAAAGAGTTAATGAAATAACTTATATGTGCATATGGTGGCTTTGAGAATTACAACTAATTTCCCCCAAAAAACTGTCATTCATTTACAGAGAGAGAAAAAAAATTATGGCTTTTAAAATGTGACAAAAAAATAATAAAAAAATAATGAAATAAATGGCTGCATCTTTAGGCAGGTTAAAGGGGTTTTGCCACAATCTCATTTCATACCTCCTGCATCCAGCTCTTCAGCTCTGTGTGCTCAAAAGGGGGTGTGTGTGATTTGTTTGAATTGCATATCATGTGACCCAGCAGGCTGACATCACCAGGCCTTTCCTTTCTCTAGTCAAAGAAAGGTCTGTTTATGGATAGAATTGTAAGTAGCTACATTGTAGCTCAGAGGTAACTTTTTTCTTTACAGCACAAGGGTCATTGGTTCAAATCCCTGCAGGAACTTAACCTGTGGATTTTTTTTTTCCTCTTTATCAATGCATAGACCTCATTGAGGTTTCTTTTTTTTTTATTTGCACTGTTTGACTTATTACTAACTAGTCCAAAGAACAGGAGTAGAGTGACAGCACCTGGGGTTTGAACACTCAGTAGCTTCCTGGGAGGAGGGGTAATGTCTGAGCATGTGCGAGCTCACAGCCCTGGTCCCCTGGAGATGAGCTGTAAACAATGGATCACTAAAGGAGCAGCTAAAACAAAAACGGTCCAGAACTTTTAATAATGATGAATGGTGAAAATGTTTATTATTTAATTTTCAAACTTCCCACGTCAATTTTACTTTGTGGCAAAACCCCTTTAAGAGGTAGCATTCTGGCTGTCTGTAGCTGCCACTTGAGGGCACTATAGAGCTTACAGCATACATTTTTATTATTAATAAATTCATTGTACCTCAGGGCTGCTGCTGATTTTCATTTAATAGACCGATGTTATGCAGACTTATTTTTCAGGCCATTCTCCTTGCAAGCTTGTTCTACTAAGCAAAAACAAAATGAGTTGCTGCTTACCTTACTGATGCCTTTATAAGTCCTCTGCTACTGATAGAGCAGGGAGGAACACCTTGTCATCTTGGTCCAAGAGAGATGATTGGAAAAGCTTCCACACCCGTCAAAGATTGAATAAAGATTCAGCCATAAAAAAGGCAGATGTTAAACACAATACAAATACATCTTCTCTCTCTCACTGCTGCATCACAGCAGCTCCATGAGCTGACAGGTTAGCTTCTTCACCGTCTCCCCTCGCATAGACACAGGCCCCAACAGCTGTCAACTCTCTCGTTTAACTGTCACTAACTGCAGCTTCATCCCCCTCAGCATCAGCTGGACTTCCTTTCCCTCCTGATTGACTTCACCCTAAGGCTATGTTCACACGGTCATCTGCGGGACATAATTCAGTCCGTAATTACGTGCCGGAGTGCGCCAATTACGGGCTGAATCCGTCCCAGTAACTATGGTAATCCACAGCTCTCATAGAGAACTATGGATTACGTCTGCTCTCCCTGCTCGGCGTATTCGCCGAGGGGGGAGATAATTCACATGTGAATTACCAGCGGCGTATACGCGCCGCTGGTAATGATTCTCTATGGGCCGGCGAAGTGCCGACCCCCGCTCCCTCCCCCGCACCCGCCCCGCCCCCGGTGTAACTGCGGGCGTAATTACGTCCCGCAGTTAACCCGTGTGAACATAGCCTAACATTCCCTTCTGTCGCTTTCTAAACTGTTACCAACCCTTACCCTAAACCTTACCAACCCTTCCAGAAAGCAGTGATATTTGGTGACACCTTGACGGTGTCTGGGGGACTTCACTGTAGAGTTCAGACCCCCCGCACCCAAACCCAGGCACTGCAGATATAATAAAAGCTACATTTTTATTCAATTTTTGACAAGTTCTAGAGCTTTTACAATCATCCTTCGTGGACCAAGTCAACTAAGTTTGTTCTTCTCCAGAAGAAATAAAACTCTCTCATACTAGACTCTCTCATAAGAGTCACCCACCTGTAGGCAGGTTCACACCACTCACATCAAACCAAGAATACCTTTAACCCCTTACCGTCCTATGGCGCAGCGATCCCGCTACACAGCTGCCGAGTGTTAGCAGCTAGTTTCAGCTAACATCCAGCGTTTACAGCGCTGTTTAACCCATTAGATGTCGCAGAAAAGATGGCTGCGGTGTCTAAATGAATGAAAAACAGTGCCGCGCACCGTTCTTCACTGCGATCTGAGTCCCCGCAGCATAACTGCGGGGATCCGATGGCTGAACATGGCAGCAGGAAGTCTTCCATCGCTGCCATATTTTGAATTTCCTCGCTTCTGGCCCCAGACAGGAAGTGGGGAAACCGCCATCTTGGTACACCTTAATGCATTGTCTAATGTTAATGATCCTGCACCCTAATGGTGAAGCGCCGTATGGGGACTCAATGTTAAAGTAAAAAAAATTTAAAAAAAGTATTAAAAGTTCAAATCGCCCTCCTTTCACCATTTTACAAATAAAAGAAATAAAATAATAAAAAAGTTACACATATTTGGTATCGCCGCGTCCGATCTATAAAAATATAACATCATTTATTCCATATGCTGAACACCGTATAAGAAAAAAATTCCAAACGCCAAAATTGGACTAAATTGTTTCTTTACCGATTTTTCCATTTAGGCACTTTTCTCTTCATATACTTTTGCGTTTTTTTTTATATCATAGTAAAAGTCGTGAAAAAAAGTTTTTGGTCTTAGCAAACAGCTATGAATTGAAAGGTTAATTGAAAAGATAATTTACATGTAAGGATATATATTAAAAAAAGAAAAGAAAAACTTTCCCAATTACTCTTTATCTAGCCCTTGTTGAGTTACATTGTTCTCTGTAAGGCCTCATACACACACCAAGGCCACTCACAGTAGTGTCACAAAGTTTGCATAATAAAGAGCCACAGGCTCTCCAAATGCTTGTGTGTTGTGCCTAATTATGGCAGCATATTCGCCCCTAGTAACTTCATATAAAATTGGAGGGATATGGAATTACAGAATGGGCTTTTTGGGTGCCAAATTACAGATTCATACAACACAGATCTTTAATAAGGCCATGAGCATAAGCCTTAAAGGGGTTGTCTCATCTCAAAGTTTCATAGGATGCATGAATGAAATAATGCTGCTACGCTCTGTCACTTCCTGGTCAAGCTGTCTGTAATTAGCATATGAGCTCTGTGTATTCAGACTTCTCTGTTTATCAGTCTAGAATAAATAAATTACCTTCTCTGAGGTTGTGAGAAGTTTTTCAGATAATGTAAACAGTAGAGTAATTAGTCTTTTGTCGGAAAGATCAGATAACACACAAGCTTTCACACTCCTGGCAGCAACCTGTGTGATAACATCACTCCCTGCTATCAGATAGAACAAACAGCAGGGGAGAAAAGAGTACACAGGTCGGTCACTAGGGGAACCAGAGAGAGCTAGGAAGGTGATAAAATCACTTGTAGCTCCATAACAAAAAAAGATGAACAATGCAATATACTTGGAAAACGTCTTCATTTAGTGTTCCCTACATTTTGAAAGCTATTCTTTGTAGCGAGACAACCCCTTTAAGTCTGAAAAATTGTTGGAGGGTCCTTATTGATTATGTATAAGTGGCACTTCCTTGCCAAAGATTTTTCAAAGGAAAATGCTTTATTAGGATTCATTTAAACTTGGTGAAAGCTTATTGTCATAAACATCAGAAGAAGCCCCCATCCCGCTTCAGGGACCATAACACATGTGACTCCCTGAGTTATAAGCTGTTGGTTCCCTGAAGCACCAATGAAAATAGCCATATGCACGTATGGTTACCTTTAGGCTTTGTTCACACAGCGTAATTGCAGCGTGTATAGTACGGCCACAATTACGCTGAGTGATTTGGGAGTTGCGCTGATTAGCGCGTACTCCCACGCCGCGGGGAGCCCGGAAGCCCGCCGCCCCCATTGACATACATTACTTGCAGCGTGTATTCGTCGCAAGTAATTGACACGTCACTTATCTCCCCGCGCGTACAATACGATCATATTGTACATGCAGAGGGACGAGGCGTAATCCATAGTTCTTTATGAGAACTATGGATTACCATAATTTGGGCGCGCATCTCGTTTGTATTACAGCGCAAATACGAAGCGAAATGCGTGCCGAAATTTGCCCGTGTGAACATACCCTTACTTCCCTTTTCAGCTGGATAGGACTGCCAATAGCCATCAGGTGATCTGACAGGTGGGGTTCCAGAGGGGAGCAGGGGCAGCCCATATAAAGGGTTACTATAAAGTCTACAAATTGAGGGGCCTAAATGCGCCCTTTAATTTTCTAGAAATGGTATACTCCTCTATATCAGAACCAGATATCAGTTTGAGGAGAATGGTTGGGTGGTGGAGGCCCCCCAAGTCCACATAGTGTTCTGTACTTTATCTTTCCCTTGTACACCAAATACCTAACACTGGAGTCATGAATGCATACAATTATCATTATTTTTGTTTGATTGATTTATTAATAGTATTAATTAGTATTTATAAATGGACTATTCTAAAATTACAGATACTGGACTGGATTTGAAAGAGTAACTATAAACTTTGGGTGTATCATACTGTCTACCAATGATGATTTGACCCAAAATTTGACATTAAATGATATATTAAGTTTTATTAAAACATGAAACATTACAAAAAAAAAATCAACTATGTAAATTAAGTCTTTTTGCAAGGGGACTTGAAACTTGGAGATTTCAGCAGTGTATTGCTCTTGCCAAGTGAAGGTGGGAGCTTCCACAAATAATTAAAATCACTTTGGAGGAGGATCATTGGTGGTTATTATATTTACTGTCCCTTTTCACAAAAATACCGCCCCCCTATAGGTCTATTATGATTTGTCATTTTACTTACTATCTACCTCGGTAAGTGAAATATACTACTAAAATCTAAAAGTTGCAGGTTTGCTGCCAGCAATGCAAATGCTGTGCAGGAAAACAAATTTACTGTTAAAACCCTTTCGATTACACCTGCTCTCTGCACACGAGGAATCTTTGTCAGCAGTCAGATGAAAGTGCATGTTTTATTAAGCTCCTTGGTGAGAGTACAGGGTGACAAGAGTGTCTAGATCACAAATTACTGGGAATTTGCTAATTAAGTTGCTCTTTTCATATATAATATGGATACATTCATGTCTGGATAAGTTGGTAGAAATTTTTTTCCCTTTCCAAGTGAAATAAATTTGGGGCTGCCTTTTTGGTGTCAATGACATCTTCTTCTCCTTCAGGTCATCCGTCCATAATCCCACCAATAAGGGTGTAAAACAAGGAATTCGGATTAACCAATCCACTTCACTTTGGGCTACGTGAATGGGATGGGAATTGTACAGCGCAAAACAGTAAAATTAAGACTAAATTAAGAAGATATTTATTGCATAAAAAACACAGAAACAACGCGTTTTGTCTATAACGACTTCTTCAGGTTCCATCTGGTTGATACTACCTATGTTTTATGTTTGGCGGAACGGAGAGTTTTGCGCCCGAAACACAACTTAGAAGGTTGACACAACTCTTTTCGGGCTTTTTTTTGTTATGTTTTTAATTTTGTACACTACGGGGGCGACGTTCTTTTTTTTTTTGTTTGTTACCAATAAGGATGTGACATTGTGGGGGTTAGGATATGAAACCTTATTGTATTTTAAAAAGAAGACTGTTTTTCTCCCCATCATGCTTTTGGGTTTAAGGACTATGTCCAAAATGTGTTAGGGGTGACACTGACACTGATTATGGATCATGATATGTGATTTTAACAATTTGCTATAAAGGTCACGTTTTAATTTTCCATGTTTGCTGGATGGGGACACTCAAGTTGTTTGGTTCTCAACTAACTCAATGCAGCCCCCAGCTGAGGACTATACTATTACTGGTGGGCTGACTGTTGTATTCATCGTTCTTGGATACTGTATAGTTGGACAAAAAGAGGGATGGTTGGGGTACACTTGTGCTGCAATTGTTTGTGTGGTTGATCTGGAGAAAGGAAAAAGTTTAATTTATATTTTGCCTAAAAGTAAATTTTCCTTTTCTTGTGCGCTTATCAATTTCTCAGTCTATCTCAGTCTGCATCCTTATGGCAGTTGGACCTTGAAATCCCCAAATACAATGGCTCCCTGTAGCCATTTCTAGGAGGCACATAGTAGCTTCATGCAGACATAACTGGAAGAGTTGGGATATGCACCAATGGAGCCTAGGTGACTGCAGGAAGAATGCAGGCAGGGCTAGATGGTACTATCCTGCCTGGTTTAGAAGCGTGAGCTGGAGATACAAGAAGAAGTATGTACAATATTGTGTAGGGGTGAGAGTCCCTTCATGTGAATTTATTGTGAAAGAGTACTGGACGTCCTAAAGCTTGTGTCAGGAGCAAAGGCTGCTGAGACCTCAAACAGCTGCTGTCTCTGTTGTTCTTTATTTGTTGGGTGCACTACAACCCACAGCAATCTAATACCGGTAGGCTTATTCCATCATAGTCTGCACAGCAGCATTCATGGTGCCCCTATCATCAGCACTTTACAATCCTGCTGCAAGAGTTGGAGAAATACGTATGGGTTCTCCTCTAGAACCAGTCTGTAGTGTAGGCCAGAGAAGGACGTTCATTTTCCAGCACCTGTCCTTCACTACCCATCTGCCAGGAGATATAAAGGACTGCACCCACGCACTTTCGTCAAACCACAGTGTAAACGTTTTTGAAAAACCGCTTCATACAATAACTGAGAGGGGCATTGTGCAGGGTTCACTGCCCGCCGGGCACCTGTTCACATATAATGCTGAGAGAAGTAATTATGCCTGAACATGTCAGGTATGTGAAGACAACAGATGAGATGCCTTGTAAGGGTGCAGTTCGGAAACAGGGTGACATCACCAGCTATTCAGAGCCACAAAGAGAATACAAATATTTCTGTGTTATTTCTTCAGTTCCAAGATTTACACTATTACCACACAATTCTTGTGAATACAAAGTCTTGGTTCCCCTTAAACCAAGATTTCCCACTCTGAATATTATTATAGCATTTGTATGAAACTCTATTCAATATTCGCCTACACAGGAGCCTTACATAGCAAGTAATTGCAATCAAGGAGATTGAATGTCCCTAATTTTACTACAATTTTCAGACTACTTTTTACCAAAATGTGTCTCTTGTCAAGCAGGAAAATGGCATTAGTCAGATCTCACATGCAAATTATCATATTAAAGCCTTCACAGCTTGTGAAATGGATGGGAATTCTCCCCATGAGGGGAAAAGAGAAGGGCTCATGCAAAAGGACATTTTCCGTCTCACATTTAGAAGCTAGTAATGCAAAATACAAAATTTTATTGAAAATGCATCAATAAAAATTACAGTGATAGCATGCCCTAAGTATGTCACAGAGGCGACGCGAGTCGGGGTATCCATTCTTTATGTCCCCTTTAAATGTGAGTGTATTTATATGGTCTAATGTAGTTAAATCTAACTCATGTTTTCCCCTAAAACCACATTGTGCCTGTCTGATTCACTCGATCTCGCCGCAAGGGAGGAGACCCCGGCGCCGCGAGAAGCCGAACTGGCCCGCATGTACGGCATGCGGGGGATCGAGGGGCCAGTTTTCCGCGAGGCCCAGGCCAGCTGCAGTTTCCGGGGTGGCAGCATAATTGCAGAAAATACAAGTGCAAACCCCAAGAAAAAGGGGACAAAAGAAACATAAAAAACATTAATAAAAACGAATAAGCAGAGGTAGGCCCCAAAAGTAGAAAAAAAGAGAAAATAAGAAGTGACAGATTAGCCGATGGGGACAAATTTTTGTCAGGTGGGAACTGAGTAAGTCATTGGTTTTAAAAACCGGGAAATAGTTTTTTATTTTACAAAAAAATTAGCTTTAAAGCCAAACCCCAGGCGTGCTACATAGGAAATAGAAAAAATGACTAATTAATAATGTTTAGGATTTATTGGGTATTTAAACCCCCGTCTTTTTTATTAATATGCATCAATCCTTTAAAAATATTTGTGCCTTTGCTATTAAAAAAAATATATAAAAAAAAGCGGGGGCACCCCTTTTATTCGTGTAAGGGAAAAAGTTTTGGTTTTGGGCCCAAATCCCTTGGATGTTCCCTGTTATTTTTTGATGTAAAATAAAAAGTTTTTTTTTTAAATTTTTCCCTTGGCATTGGTTGTGGTTTAAAATTCTTTTTTCTGGTTGCATTAGTAGATCTATATGAAAATTTAAATAAAATTTTTTTCACAGCCCTGATAAAAGAAGTCATCAATAGCTGAAATGTTGAGGGGGGAATTTAAGTTTCCCCCCAAAGGGAAACAGAATGGGCTTCATGCAGATTGAAGGCAATATTTTTTTTCCCCTTTTTTAAAAAGTCTAAAAATGCAAAAATACAAAAGGTTTAATGATTTGTAAATAGCTTCATTTTTAACAAATCTACAGTTCAAAAGTTTGGGGGCATAAATTTGTTCCACTAAAATGTTTTCACAGAGGTCTCTGAAGCTGAAGGGCTCAGTGCAACCATGAAGTATATGGGTGCCTAGTCAACTGAAAGGTTGCTGTATAATACAATCTCCTTGCAGCTACTGTAGGAGAAATTTGCACAGCCTATAGTTTCCCTATACAGAGGACACCTGATGGCCTGAAAATAAATCAGTCCCATGGCAACTGTGTAGCAGAACAACCCCTTTAAGGAGTGTTCCCAGGAGTGCTTTAAAGTGTTGCAGGTCTGCTTGTAGCTTGCTGCAAATCAACTATCTCAGAAAATGGAGTAGGTGGCACTTGCGCCCATTCTCCCCCTTTATTTTTATGGGAGGTACTATATAGTAGAGTAAACTAACTAAGCTATATTTTGAACTCCCATAGAAATGAATAAGCAGGTGTGGCAGGGCGACCTTATGCGGTCGCATGGTGCTGCCACTAGATGGCATACGTCAGGGGACCTGGTAGATACGTGCCACCGAGGGGCATGGTCTCAGTGGGGGAAGCCAGGTGTTGTCGGTCAGCAACATTAGGTTGCTGACACTCATGTTCAGTATGGCTGATGTCCAGCCATTATGGGTTGGCTTTCCCGGAACAGCTGCAGTTGCCACGTTCCCATGTTCCCATGTCCAGGTCTCCGTGTTCCAGGCCAGGTATTGGGTGCTTCTCTGGAGACCTATCAAAGGCCTCCTACTCCAGATGATCGGGGCGCGTGGTTGCTGCCAGAACCTGGAGCAGCACTGGAGCTGGAGACAGAGGCTCTGGCCCCCATAGGCTTGGAAGGAGCTGGGACCCAGAGGGAGACTGAGAGAAAGTGTTTTGGTGAGACTGGATGTTAGGTCCTGTTCACATGTGAGAGAGGGACTCTTTATACATGTGTAGTTAGCGGCCAGACGGCCGAGGTTTTGATTTTATGTACGTTTCTTCTTCTATATACTGTGCCTCAATAGAGCTGGTTGAGGCCAGTTTGAACAGTAGCCCTGTGTCTGAGTGCCAATCCGTTTAACCCAAGCGGCGATCTCGGAGCTGAGGTACCCCCAGGACGGTCCAAGATGGCGTCCAGACGAATGTGAGTGTCACACAGGACAACTGCAGGTGCCACCCTCTTAGTTCTCTGGAACAGTTAAAAATGCTTATGGAAAGAGTACAGGGATGTAACACCCAGGTCCTGGTGCCTGAGGAAGCTCCAAATGTCTTTGACCCTGTATGAGGAGACCAGTACTATTAATAACATATGATAGCTGTTGGGGTGGGGAGGGGAAGGTCCTACAGTTTTTGTATTGAGGCCCAGGACCTTCACATTTTGCTGTGGCACACCATATCTTGAGGTTTCATATCATACATCATATTCTGTAGTGTGGTACTTTAGGGCACATGATGAGAGCAACCAGACGGTTACAAAATGAATAACTTTTAAGGCGACAATTTTCCATTCTTCTCCAGCAACTTTTACTGTCTAGAAAGTGCCTTGTGTATACAGCATTTACTGCTTGATAGAATTTCTTCTTTGTCCAGACAGGTCTTTACCACCGTGATGAATAAGTATTGTTTTCATTGAGCGCTGTTGATTTGAGCCAGAATACGAAGAGAAGGATTAGATTTATATAATATTGAGGTGTATTGATCTATTGTGTGTGTTTGTTGTTTTGTTGACCGATGGGTTATTTTTCCACTGACAACCAAATTCTGAAACTTCATGATACTATTACTGATAGCCATATCTGCTGCTGAGAAACCACAAATCAGCAATCTCATAGGTAACCATAGTTACTTCCAACTATGTATTTCATATCCATGAAGTTATTCATTTTCTTATGTTGTCCCTGGATAATTTAATTTTACTGCTTGTTTTATCTGACAAAATTAAATGTTCATTTTACATTTTTACTGCAGCATTTTAATTGTTAATGTTACTTCCATTTTTTAAAGGGGTTTCTCAACACTAACATATCGTATCTGATGGATAAATTCAATGTGTCATGAATCCATAGACAGTTTGGGTCCTATATTCTACCATTGTAGAGAATAGATGGCAATGTAAGTGAGCCAGGGCTGGACTGGGAATAAAAAGCAGCCCAGGCACAAATCCTTACCAGTCCCCATAAAATATCCGTTCCCACCCCACTAGCCCACATACAATATCCATCTCCACAATTTCCCTTTGTCACGTACCTCACCACTTTCTAAAATAAACAACACTATAAACACAAGTAAGAAAGTAAAAGTGGTGCAGACAAACCCTTAATCACAGGGAAAGGTGTGCATTCACTTTTTCAAATAGGGACAAGTATACTCTACTGCTACACAAGCGCTGTTATAACCTACAATACCAACATTCACAAACCACATAGGGGTCAGATCACCGGCAATCACAGATCACCAGTGATCTGATCACCATCACTTGACAGTGAATACAGCACTTCCAACACAGAAGTAAAATAACCCTTGACATCAGGGAGTTGTTCCCTTCCCCATCTGGCCCAGACCATCTTAACTTCTTCTCTGATGAGTCATTCTCTTCTCTGATGAGTTGTTTTCTTCCCTTTTTTCCTCTATTTAACCTATTATGCAATGACATCTTCTCCCAGCCACTACTTGTCCCTGTAGAATTTACCACACAAACATCTTAGATTTCTCACTTTTCCAGCACTTTCCTATCAATCCTCACCTCTGTACAAACTCCTCATCCACAGCACCCCAAATAGTAATAGTGCCCCCTTTGGTGCCCCACACAGTGAAAGTGCCCCCCCACCATTTATAGGGAACCCATATGTGAAACTAGTAGGTAGGTACACATAGCTGCCCAAATTAGGTAGGTATAAAGGGACCCCAAGTAGGTAGATATATAGATCCTCCTCTAGTTAGGCAGGTATACAGGGCTTCCCCTAGTAGTTAGGCAGGTAAACAGGGCCTCCCCCAGAAGTTAGGTAGGTATACAGGGTCTCCCTCAGTAGTTCGGAAGATACAAAGGCCCCTGAGAAGTTAGGTAGGTACATAGGCCCTCCAGTAGGAAGATATATACTGTCCCCCAGTCGTTTGGCAGTTAAAACTGCGCCTCTATTAAAAAAAAAAAAAAAAAAAACTGTACATTTCCACTGAACATCTCTTATTAAGTCCGGAGTGGACGTTGTAACTTCATCACACCGCCTGCTCTGGGACGCCACCTCCGGTGCCTATTAGGCCGTAAGCCTAGACCATAGGCTTATGGCTTAGTACAGGCTGTAGAGCGGGCGACGAAATGACATCATCACATTGCGCCCCCTGCACTGCAGCTTCCAGGGGACTGAACTTCCTGAGCCGCAGTGACTGTGATTGCTTTATAGATGTGTCTATGTTACCCATTGTTACTGGTGTTTGGTTGATAATACTACTACTGCTACCCCTGAAGCTGCAACAATGGTCGTTGTCGGAACTTGGTGTCCATCGGGGGGAATCACCAGCGCTCCAAACCGACCTGATGTGAACTCTCTCGCTCTTATTCTCTGTGGCAGATAGAGAAACAGCCACAAAAGTAGACTCACATTTTCCCTTATTACTCATATCACATAATAGAGAAAACCCAACCTTGAGCAGCCACCTTTTCCGTAATTAATAACGGTAAGGATACGTTGACACGACAAGTATTTCAAGTAGGAAGTATTTAGTCTAAACCGAAAGTAAAGCATCCCCATTGATCTCCACAGAAAATACACAATGTAGTGCATACAATGCATATTTTCATTGGTGGGTTTTTAAACATAATAAAACTTAGAACGCGTTCATTCTTTGGTTATTTTCCACACCAAAAATTTGCTATTTTAGGCTAATTAGGCTAAAAACCTTGTGTTAAACGCATTCAAAATATTTGTATGTCGGTTTGGATGCGGATCTGTGTCCAAAACTCCATAGTGATGAATGGGACTGGTTTTCTGACTGTAAATCCATTGGAAAAAAAAGAACCTAAATCTATATGAAATATTCATTGAAAACTGCCTTGTACAAAGCAGTTTTTAACGTGAGAATCCGACGAAAATCCGGCGAGCAAATTTTACCGTCATCGAAGTCCCCCAAAGGGGCCCGTTCACACGGTTATTCTGGGACTGATTCCAGCCGTACTGCCCCCCCCTTTTTGGGCCCTAAATACGGTGGAACCCTTTCCCAGTCATTACGGTAACCCACAGTTCTCATAAGAATAGGGGGTTCCGTCTCTTCTCCGCTCGGGGGAATACGCGGGGGGAGAAAGTGACATGAAACATTTTTTTTGGGTGTAGCGCCGGAAAAATAAAAGTCTAGGGGGGCCGCAATTATGTCAGCTTTAAGCCATGTGAACAGGGCCTAATAGTTTTCTTGCTTTCATCCCAGTAACCAAACATTATTGTTACATACTTGTTAATCTGTGGAATATAAATATAGTTGGTGACATGTATGATCGGGATTTGCGCCTGTTTTCGGGCTTTTTCCCCGGGCCCCTCCCCGGCTGAATCCCCTGTGGACGCGGAATGCGAGTTAGGCGCAGGTTACCATTTGGATGCGCCTACAAAAAAGGGGAGTTAATGGGGGGTGGGCGTTGGGGCGGGCGCGGCGCGTTAGAAAACTCCGGGCATGCATGATCGGGGTCGCAAGTGGGGAAAAATTTTCGGCCCTTGCAGCGCTGTGCCCCGAAGGGAGACCTCGTTGATTTGGCCCAAATGATTGGGGGGCGAAGGAAACGAGAACGTAACTGAGGGAAACAAAAGATCGCAACAGAAATTTTGGCTTCGCTCCCCGCGGCTTTGGGGGATGATTTCCAAAAAAAACGCCTTTATTAGTGTAAAACTTTTTCAGAAAAAGAGCTTAACCTTAAAAAAAAATAAATAAAAGGGGTTAATAAAAATTCATTTTTATTTCTTTTTTTTTCGTTTAAACCCTGTAGAAAACCCCTAAGAGCGTCGTTGCTCCCCATTGGTCAAAAAAACCCCGGGCCCCCCTTTTTTAAATTAGCCAATTTACAAAACGAGCTCGCTCTGCATTTTTTTTCCCCATAGAACTTATGAGAAGGTTTGCTCAGCCCCTGATTTGGGTAAGCAGGCGAGCCCCCTTCCCCCCAAAACCCTTACAGTCGAGAATATTTCCCAAAAGCAGGGAAAAAACTTTTTTGGGGCCCTTCTATCAGCCCTTCTTTTCCAAATTTTTTAAGTATTTTTTTAGAGGGTTTTAGCTCTTTTTTTGAGGGAAAGTTTTAACCTAAAAAAAGGCGATTTTTTTTTTTATACTTTCCCTGCCGGGACGGGGCATCTTTAATGTTTTTGCTGTTTTCCCAGCCCGTCTCGAATCGGAATACAAATTTTGGCGCAGTCCCGCATGCCGGCCCAAGGGGCCCGCCCCTGCGCCCCCCACAAATGGCGGGGGCCGGTGAATTTTTTCCCCGCTTTTTATGAGCGAAACCCCCTGGCGCGATATTTAGGGGCCGTCCCGATGCGTTTAAATCCC
The DNA here is from genome assembly GCA_025379985.1 of Phyllomedusa bahiana. Lineage (NCBI taxonomy): Eukaryota > Metazoa > Chordata > Amphibia > Anura > Hylidae > Phyllomedusa > Phyllomedusa bahiana. The sequence goes on from JAODAL010006158.1 coordinate 95,237, forward strand.
CGCCGCGAAACCCCCACACTGGCGAGGGGGCGGCCCGGGCTTTTAAAAGGCTGTATGAGTGCACTACGTGGGGGGGAATCTTAGGCGCAGTCCCCCCACTGCGGGCCCAAGTCCCGCCCCGCACCTCAACACTGACGGGGGCCCCGGCCTTACTTTAACCACATGTATGAGCACACCTCGGCACCGGCATACATGAGGGCAAAAATTTTGCCACCCAAAAAAATGGCGGAAACATGCGCTTGACCCTGGCGGGATTCATTCATGTTGCCCAGTGGTTTCAAAAATCTTCCCTACCCCCCTTTAACTGTTAAAAAGTTACAGCCAAAAAATTAAAATTTTTTTTAAATTTTTAATTTTTTGTGTAGAGAACACAAAGTAGCAAAATATTTGTGAAATTTTAAAGAAAAAAGATTGTGCTTTTTCAAAATTTAAAACAAAAATTTAAAAATGAAATGTTTTAAAACCCCCAAATAAAATGCTGCCCGATCTTTTGGGGGACATGTAAAGAACGGGCTTTTCGCCTGTTTTTTGGCGTTTAACCCGCGCCTCCCCGCCCGAATCCCCTGTCGGACGCAGGGATGCAGGTTAGGCCAAGCGTTCGCCAATTTTAGGGGCGCCCCCATGAAGGGGGGGCCAATGGGCGCGGTAGGGGGCGGGCTGTAGGGTTCCGGGGGGGGGGACGCGGCCGCTCGAGAAAATCCGAGGCATGTACGATGCGAGGCGGCAAAGTGCGGGGCATTGCAGCGTCGGCAGTCCGACAGGCAGACCTTTTGTTTTTGGTCTAAAAGCTCGGGGAGGCAAGTGAACGGGGAACGGGAAAATGAGAGGGAAACATAAAAAAGATGCAAAAAAGGGAAACTTGGCGTCAGCTCCCTGCGGCCCCGGAGTATGATTTTCCCAAAAAATCGCCCTTTTTAAAGGCGGAAAACTTTTTCAGAAAAAAAAGTTTAAACCCTTTAAAAAAAAAAAATACAAAATAAATTTACTTTCCCAAAAACTAGAAGGGGCAACATCAAAGAATTTTGGGTATTTGGGAAATTTTCCGGGGAAAAACAGTAATCCCAAATTTTGAAAGCTATTTTTATTTGGGCGGGATTTCACCAGCCAATCAGAATTTGGAGCGACAGTGAACCAAAAAAAAACCCTTTTGGAACTATTGACCAATCAAAACAAAGGCGGGGGCAGTTCAAAAAAAACATAAAAAAAAACAGAAAAGAGCTGATTGGCTGAGCCCAGCGGGGGCTTTTGGGTATTCGGCCCAAAACAGAATAGGACGAAAAGGGACCCATTTTTATCCTATGGGGAAGTTTTTTACCCAAAAAAAATCAAAGGCGGGAAAAGTTCAAAAATTTCAGAAAAGACTGATTGGTTGAGGGTAGCGGGGGCTTGGCTTTTCCCAGCCCCAAACAGAGCGCGAGCTACTTTCCAATTTTAGTCTTTGGAGGATCGGCGCAATTTCAATCTCGGCGTCAGGCCGTGGGCATGGAGTAAGAATAAAAAATAAAATTTTTTTTAAGTGTAAAACATTATCAGATAAGCGCTGAAACCTTCTTTAAAAAAAAATCAGTTAAATCCCTAAAAAAAACATTTGTCGCCCAGGGCCCGGGCTACTTTTGGAAAATTTCAATTTTAGGAATTGCCGGGGAAAAAACAGTAAATTTAAAAAATTTTTTTAAAACTCTTTCTTTAAATTGGGCGGGGATAAACCAGCCAAACAGAACAGGGGGGACAGGGAAACCCTTCTAAACCCATGGAGGAGTAATTTTACCAATCAGAAAAGGACGGACAGGGAACCCCTATAAAACCCATGGAGAAATCTTGACCCAAACATATTCCCCAAAGGGGGGCCCGTTAAAAAACAGTAAAAAGGGAGAAAAAAGCGATTGGTTTTAGGCTAGGGGGTTTGTCCAGCTTAAATAATATATTTCTAGCAAATGAACTCTTTTCACAGCCAGTGTTCTCTGGGAAAATCTACCCATTATATTTCTCCAGGAGGAAGAAATTTCCAAAATATCTCAAAACCCCAAATAAAGGGGTCTAGAGGGCATGTTTCCCAAAGTACGAGGGCTTTTTTGTTTTGGGTCTTTTCAGAAAAAGGAAGGGTTTGGATAAAATAAGGTGTTGTTTCAAAAGTCTTACTGTAATACCAACCATCCTTAAGAAGAGCCAAGAAACTTTATTTCATTGACTGCCCCTAGGGAGTCAATATTCCACTGTGGCCATACGTAGAGATATATTGTGAGAAGATAAAAACAGACCTTCATCCAGACTTCCTTAGGGAGTATACTACGTAAGTTACTTTATAGACAGTTATCCCTAAGGAGTCATTATTCCAATGTGGCCAAAAGTATTGTGAGAATATTAAACCAGACCTTCATCCAGACTTCCTTGAGAAGTAAACCAGGTGAGTTACTTTATAGACAGTGTTCATACTTTAGTATAGAGTTATCTGTACACAACACAAATCCATTTGTTTTTAGCTTCCTTCTCAATTTTAAGCCAATTAATTTGAGCAACATTAATAAAATAATAAAGTGAAATGTGTAGGTCATTGGTGGTCATATCTGGTCTTCAAGAGCTACTACCACAGACATTGCCTACCAACTGCAGCTGTGGTCATGTTCACATGCATTAGCTGCAACATAAAAACCCAGCAAAACCAAGAACAATGGGGAAAAATCTTAAATCTTAAAACTTAACCTTTATTAAATAATGTAATAAAGAATAAATACAACACCAAATAAATAAAAAATGGGTATAATCTCAAATGTCACCACAGGAATATGCCTAATAGATCAAAATAGGTGGGACCAATAGACTGAACCCTGATAAACCCTAACGGGATCTACAAATGCCCTCAACTACAGATACAGGGTGTTCGCTGCCATAAGGGCATCCCTGTCAGGAACCTTACCCTATAGAAAAAGACCCTATCAGTCCCTAAGGTCATGTCCCAATATATTTCAATTCACCTCAATCACAGATCACATCAGGGGACAAATAAAGGATATTAGCGGGCCCAAAGGAATATAAAAAATAAACATGCACCAAATGTGCACAAAAAAGTATCAGAAAATTGTAAAATGTAAATTGTGCAACCTATGTATAATATAGTGAAGAGAAATATTGGCATTAAAAGATCACAGGTACAAACAATGCGTTATATGGGAAATACAGCAAATATATTTATAACAGCATAAGCCTATGATGAATATAAGAATATAATTGCCAATATGCAAATATTACAGGTACAGACACAGAATGAAACATCCACTATGTCCTATGAATATCACCACTAGGAAAGATCTCAATTGAGAACCCATCCATATGCTGTAGCGGTCACATCAAGCCGCTGTCTGCCCTGTTTTACTTGTGCCCCAGGGCTTTCATTTTGGGCTCCATGCTTCTAATACCTCTCCACTAAGGCAGGACTGATTATATCTCCTTTAGTGACGTGTCGTTTGAGATGCCTGATGTTATATGCTCAGGTATTGTCAGAATTGCTATAACATGAATGCTCCTTATGTGGTGGTCTTTGTCCACTGATGTGATCTGTAGGGACTGATAGGGTCTTTTTCTATAGGGTGAGGTTCCTTACAGGGATGCCTTTATTCAGGTGAACACCCTATGTCTGTAGGTGAGGACATTTGTAGATCCCGTTAGAGTTTATCAGGGTTCAAACTACTCGTCCCACCTATTTTGATCTTTTGACACTATTAGGCCTATTCCTGTGGTGACAATTGAGATTATACCCATTTTTTCTTTATTTTGTGGTTGTATGCATTCTTTATGACATTATTTAATAAGTTTTAAGACTAATATTCCCCTTTTTCTTGGTTTTGCTGTCAATTCGTCAAAGGGCTTTGGTACATCGGTTGTTCGATTCTAGACTGATTCTATTTTGTATACTAACATAAAAACCCACCCTCTTAGTTCTCTTCATAGAGGCAGACAGCTAAGGCTATGTCTACACAGCACTAGTTTTCAGTTGGATTTTTACCAGATTGTCAAAAATTCAACTGTAACCATAGACATAAACAGCAATAGAAAATCCGTGCTGTAGTCTACACAGCAGAGATTTCAGTACAATGTACTAGGCCGGTGGGAAATCAGAAAATCAACTGCATTTTTGTTTTGAAAACCCCCGCAAAAAAAAACACATTACAGTGATGTTAAATGCCGAGTGTATTTACCTATGCTGTGCAGACATAGCCTAGATGGTTACTGCTTTTCTCTCAAACAAATTGGTTGTCAATATGTTTCCCTACTAATGTGGAATATATGTACTGCTAGGAAATCTTGAAGACCAAATTTGGCCACTGGTGGAATAGGTCAAAGGTTTGAATGTCTTGTACTGAAGCCTCCTAACTAATATTGAATTTGGGTTCCTTGAATACATCAGAGCAAATTATTGCTAGAGTCCATCTTGCATACATATATATGTTCAAAGTAATAAGGGGTCCATGTCTCTGATTTTCTACATGAACATAGATTTAAATACAACTTGCTGGCTGCCTATCACTGCAACTAAAGGAAGTTTAAAAGTTCACTGCATATTTTTATCTTTAATAAAAGCCAGCATGCAATAAGTCCCTTGAGACTTTAGGTCGTTATCATGTCATGTTTTATATCTATGTTTATGCAGGAACCTGGCATTATATATCAGAAAAACATAGCTCTGAACACTGATGGTATTTACAACCCATGCTGTCCAATGTACTAAGACTGAATACACCCTATTAATCACCCATTTACACCAGATAATTATGGTCCCAATTTTCTCATTCTTGGTGGGACCATAATAATAATTGCCAAGTCTTAACCATAAAATGATTGTTTACCATTGATCTTCATCAGTTATTCGGCCGCAAAAATAGTTATTTGAATGTAAATTAGTAAATGTATATAACATCACCACACAGTAACTGTATAATAAAACACCTTCAAGGACTCTCATATAGATATAGAGTCCCTTAAAGGGGTTTTCTCATTACAGGCTTTCGTGGGAATCTTAAGCTTTCTCTCTTCCTTACAGCTTCAAATCCAGAGGTGGGTGTATACTTCCAGTAGGCATGTCTCTCCTTCCAATAGGTGGGTCTTCCCTCACTGAAGACTGGTGACATCATCATTCTTTAAACAGTGTTTATTGGTTTAAGGTTGTGATTGTTAAGACATATACATCTTTTATAATGTAGCAGTAGTAGCTTAAGAAAATAAACATGTAGCATGACAAACAATACAGTCAATAAACAAAACAACAGCAAAAACACGTATGACAAGTATTGACTTCTAGGAAGGCATAAGAAAACAAATATATCTAGTGACGAGATATTAATACAAATGGAGCGGTATCCAGCATGAAACGTGGGGAGGGTATGGCGTCTCAACAGCAGTGAAGAAGGGGTAGAGAAAGGAAATTCTAAGAGGATATTGACTGATTTTCACTATTAATGATTATAATATCGGGAAGGAAAACCATGTTGCCATAATGACTTCTTTTTTGACCAGATATGGGGAAAGGGTCCCAGGGAGAAGCTCACACGAGCTTTGGGAAAGTTCACTCTATTAAAATTTCTTCTGTCAGCGTGGGGGTATGCGGAGTTTTCCAGCTTTGGGCCAAAGCTGAACGAGCTGCAACTAGGATGTGGAAGAAGACTGTTTTCAAAGAAACTGGGAGATCTGCCAGATCAATATCTAGTATGGCTAGTTCTGGAGTGGGTTTTGAAAGATGACCAGTTACTATAGAGATTAGGTGGAAGACAGATTTCCAAAAACGTTGGATGTGGGGGCAACCCCACCAAACATGAAGCAGGGTGCCTTGTTGGCCGCATTGCTTCCAGCAAAGGTCCGAAGTACCCGGGTGAATGCGGGCTAGGCGTGTAGGGGATAAGTACCAGCGAAGACTTATTTTACGCATTGTTTCTGTGTGAGTTAGGCACTTAGAAAGTTTTAAGGGGACCAATTGAGCTAGTTTCCATTGTGTAATAGAAAACTCTTTAGAGAGCTCCTTTTCCCATTTAATCATAGGAGGTGTTTTATCGATGCCATAGTCACCAATGAGCATCCGATAAGTCAATGAAAGGCCTTTTTCAAAACCTTTTTTATTATGTAAAAAATTATGAAAGTCGGAGGGGGTAGAGGTATCTCTAGGCCATACAATTTTTTGTAATAAAATGGCGGAGTTGAAGGGATTTGGGAAAAAGTTTCATTGGAGGGGAGGAGGGGTATTTGGAGAGTTCGGAATAGGATTTAAATCCATCATCTTCATTAAACAACTGGTCTGTTGTATTTAGATCTAAGTGGGACCATTTTGGGGAAGGGAAAAAGAGCTCATTCCAACAGTCGAAAACAGACAGGGGCGTGTGCTTTTGGAGGAATACCCAGGAATTGACGAGGACATGTGAGGTCCACAGTGTGAATAGGTCTTCTAGGGAGTTCAATGGGGAGGTTGGGAGTGGTAGACCTAGGATTGATGCTTTAAGATGGGAGCCAACGTTGTTGGGTGTGAAACCTGAACTTTCTAAATGCACCCAGGAAATGGATTTTATTATTTGACCATAGTGGGGGGACTGCTCAAGGAGGTATAGCGTGTTGTAGGCTTGCAATTTGGGTACTGCCAGGCCTCCATCCTTACGACTGAGGAATAAAAGGTTTTTTTTGATTCTCGGTTTTTTACCTACCCAGATGAAATTTAAAAAGAGGCGTTGTAGTTTGTTTATAATAAATATGGGAATTATATAAGGAATGGCGCGGCATATGTATATGAATTTGGGAGTAGAGAATTTTCACAATATTTATCCTTGCCATCCACGAGAAACCTATCTTATCTAGTCGGGTTCATCTCAGTTTCTAGGTCTAGTATAAAGAATTATAATTGTGGAAATTGTTAATTGGGGGGAATATTAGTTACTTGGATTCCAGATAATTCACTGATGTTGGAGAAACGGAAACCAAACTGATTTAAGGATTTTACTTGGGTTTGGGTTTTTATTCACCCGGGAAAAATGCAAGGGTTTTGATTTGTTGAGTTTGTAGTAAGAGACTTTAGAAAATGAACTTAATATATCTAGAATAGCTGGGATAGAGGAAATGGTATTGGAAATGATAAGCATAATATCATCGGCGTAGAGGCTAATTTTATGATGGAGGTGACGTGTTGTTATACCGGAGATAATAGAGTTACTTCTGATCTTTTCGGCTAGGGGCTCAATGCACAATACGAAGATTAGGGGAGAAAGAGGACAGCCCTGACGCGTGCCATTAGTTAAATTAAAAGACTTGGAAAGGAAACCTGAGGTGAGTACAGAGGCAGACGGATTAGTATACAGTGCCAAAATAGCATACAATACGAAACCAGAGAGTCCAAATTTCTGTAGACATCATCATTCTGTGTGAGCAGTGGAAAGGAGAGGATGTCACAGCTCTGCAGACCTCCTGCAGTGGTCAGTTCTCATGCCTGCAGAACTGTCACCTCCCTCCACAAGCTTCTTGTAACCAGAAAACCTGTATTGCTGTAAAAATTATACTTACAGCCTGAAATGATGAAGCAAATGTGAGGAATGCACTCTGCTCCCCCTCTACATTCAGCCTGATAACAGAGGGGGGAGCAGAGTGCATTTATCACATTTGTTTCTTCATTTCCGGCTGTATGTATAACTACTTACACCAATACAGGTATTCTGGTAACAAGAAGCTTGTGGAGGGAGGTGACAGCTATGTGAAGGATCTGGGTAATTACTGGGTCTCTAGCTGCTAGTTTCATTCACCTCTATATAACACACCCTTATACACAGAGAGGATGTCACAGCTCTGCAGACCTACTGCAATGGTCAGTTCTCATGTCAGCTGTGACATCCTCTCTGTGTATAAGGCTGTGTTATATGGGGGAAAGTGAATCTAGCAGCTAGAGACTCCGTAATTGTCCAGATCCTTCACATAGCATTGTCACTGGGAGAAGGGGCATAGAGGAGCCTATGCAGCCATTACTACACAGCACAGGGTGCAGTGAAAGACAATGAGAACACAGACAGCAGCCATTTTCACTTTCATTTTACACAGCTCACAGGGAAGAGAGTGCAGACAGCCAATTACAGCATAGGGGGCATAGCCCGGCCACTTGCTGCAGAAATAGCTCTAGACAGGCACAGATTAGCTCATAGCTGCTATACTAAATGATTTAGGTAATGCAAACCATGAGACTGTTCTCATATCCAATGCCTTTCTGGGGCATTACTTATAAACAATAGAAGTAGTGCTGCCCTTTGGATTTAGTTCAATCGATTTTTGACCATATTTGCCAAAATTAAAAGAAAATATATATAACCCTGATCCCAAATTGGGATTAGTGTTAAGGTTTTTTAATGCTGGTTTTGCAGGCCTATTGTGACACTGTACTAAATTTGACATCAGAGATAAGTTATGTCGGCGCAATAGTGCCGTGGGACTGGAAGTGCTAGGGGAAACCAGTGACAAAACCCTAGCACTATCCCTATTTTAGGGTAAGGTTTACGGTTGCAGTCAGGATTAAGGCTAGATTTAGAGCTAGGGCCCGTCCCCACAGCAGGGTTTTCAGTTGGATTTACAGACGGTTTTCGGATATGAATACTGTCTGTGAACCAACTGTCAACCTTTTACATAGACTTAAATAGAAAATCCGAGCAGTAGTTCACACTGCACGGATTTTCCACCAGAAGTTTTTTTTACACTGCTGGCGTAATGAAAAACTTAGAACATATTTATTCTTCCGCCCAGTTTTCGGGCGGAACTTGAACAGTTCAATGTGAAGGCTTCCCCCCTCCGTGCAAAATATAATAATCTGACCAGTATTTTGTCATTGCTGTGTTAACGCACCCTTAGGGGCTGTTTAAATGGCACAGGACAAATACTGGTCGGATAAACCTGTTTTCGTGCCGAGAACAACGCCGCCAGGGTATGGCTTTTCTCTGCAGTTTGCGGAGAAAAGCCCTCCCCTTTCACATAGGCATGTTCATATCCCGTCCGAAAACCGGACGGAAGAATGAACATATTCTATGTTTTTTTGGACCACTGGCGGTCTGAAAAACCGCCGGGTGGAAAATCCGTGCAGTGGTGACCGCTGCACGGATTTTCCATTAAGGTCCGTGTAATTGTTTTTCAGCCGGTTTGCAATCGGTTTTCAAAACCAAGAACTGGCTGAAAAACCGCCTGAAAAACTGTGCCGTGGGGACATGGCCTTAGGGTCAGAGCGAAAGCATTTCATAAGTTTGATCGAACCAAACAGGGACAGATTTGAGCAACACTATGCAATCGCCTGGCCTGCCCATGCTAAATGCTAAAAAATATGGATCCGACTACAGGGATAATTAGACAATTAATCTACCTAGAATAGATGATAGAAGGTGTAGACTACTTTGAGAATACTATCAGCATTTTGCTTCTCCTGCCTCACCCATGAATTAATTATATTTACTATATATGTTACCAAAGACAATAACCATCATCTTAACACAGAACAAGTAGCAGATTACAGTCTACTCCCTAATAATCCTTTTTAGTTTTCAGCATTTAAATTGTTAATCTAAGTTTAAGCCGAGAGGTCCAATGTCAGACGCAAGAGCTTTGGAAAAGTTAATGGAAACAGAAGAAAATGCTGAAAGATTTGGCTTCTGTTCAGATGGGACTCGGCCAAGGCAGACGGAGAACAATGGATGACTGTATGATGGAACACATCATCTGGGCAGATATAATGACATCAGCCCTAGGCAAAGGCCAAAGATGTGAGACTCTGGCTCTACTGCAATGCTGTGGTTTACATTCCTGAAAGAAATTTGCCACCAAACGGCAAGAACAATCAACCTCTGCATTGCATCCGATGTTGCAGAACAAGCCGGGCATTTACAGTTGTTTCGGGAGACAATGATAATCAGTTGCCTTTTTTTTTTTTTTTTTTACTGAGCATCACGACTAGCACCAGACAACACAATACAGAACCTGTAAGTATCCCACTATCTTCACCAGACAAACCATCATGTTTGCCTTAATCCAATGTTTCATTACAGTTTACAGTGATTGCATCTATATCATTTAGGCCTCGTTCACACGGCTGATTTGGGGACGGATTTCAGCCATAATGTGCGCTGTATTTGCGCTCCAATACGGATGAAATCCGTCCCAGGCATTACGGTAATCCACAGTTCTCATAGAGAACTATGGATTCCATCTCCCCTCCCCGCTCGGTTCATTCCCGGTGGATGTCTATGGGGCCGGCGAGCTGCCGCCCCCCCGCACCCCGCCCCCGCTGCGCGGCAGATGCCGTAATTGCGGGGCGAAATCCGTCCCTCAATTACGGCATGAATAATCCATGTGAACTTAGCCCTAAAGGTAAATTAAAGGATTTGTTCCACAATTAAATAAAGCCTTACCCTTTATAGCATGTAACAATGTGTCAGTTTCAACCATTTTAGAATAAGGGTATGTTCACACGGCATGTTGGATCCGTTTATAGATGCGTGTTTGGATCCGTGTTTCGGACCCTAAATGGACCCAAACACATATCTGACAATGTGCAGTATAATTTTACATTGCTTTCAATGTAAAACATGCATCAGAGTTCAGATGAGTGATCGCCGACACGTGTTTACATGCGTCTTTGTGATGCCTCTTTTGGATCCGTTCAAAGAATTGTCATGTCAATTCTTGGTCTGTTTGATGCAGCAGGCGCTCTATTTAAAACTATAGGGTGCATGCCTGCTGCAGCAAAAATGCATCCAAACTCGCACCTGTGTGTTGGATGCGATTTCCGCAGCGCTTTTGAATGCATTTTTCAGATCCAAAACAGATCCAACACACTGGGTGAACATACTCTAGTTGCCTCTATATCAAGATATTGTAGTTACATACTTTTCATGGCTCCCCTGGTGTTCTGTTGCTTCCTTCTCACAATGTCCACCTAATGTGTCCAGTACTAGTGGTCACACATGCTCAGTAGCTCATTACAACCTGCTGGATTCTCAGAAGGATATACAGAAGGAGAAGTTAATTCTGGTATTATGCAGTCCAGTTAATAAGGGACCCATGTATGAAAACTGTCTAGGTCTAAAACTCACTCTGTTGCCCATAGCAACCAATCAGAGAACCCTTTTAATTTCATATAGGGCTCTGGGAAAATGAGAGGGGCACTCTGATTGGTTGCTATGGGAAACTAAGTGAGGTTTAGATCTAGACAGTTTTGATACATGTGGCCCTTAAATGTCAGAGTTGTAGAAGTGACTTCTCCTACACTCTAGGTGGACATTCTAAGAGGAAATTAGAAGAACAGTATGGAGTACTAATATGCAACAGCAATTTTTAGACACATGAGGATTTTGTAAAGTCATTACAACTGAATAATTGTTATGTTCTGCTAAATCACAGTAAATGTAAATAAAATTATATTTAATTGTGGAACAACCCCTGTTGGTGCATGTATTATACGGTTGGCCATTCTGTTTTATGGCAGACTTACATGGCCAACTGATCACTGACTGTAATTGAACAAACTGCAAAAACAGATCTTGCAAAAACAAGTCACTTTGCAATAAATGTCCATTAACAGTGTCCTACCTATTGTGAAATACTCCCTCTTGTATGGGCTGCATCAGCTCCTCAGGTTGCTATAGCCACAGACCTGTTTGATTTCTCCTGATAGGCTGTCAGCACTGGTTGCTATAGCTACAGACCCGGCTTCTACTGCAGCCTAGTAGAAGCCAGTAAACACGCCCCTGAATTCAAAATGAAACCAAGAAAACAAGACTGAGGTAAGATGAATCAATGTAGGGAGACAACCCCTTTAATGGTTATTGTACTTAAACTTGAGAAAAAAAAAATCCCAGGGCCCAAAACCATTAACCCCCCTAAACATTGACCTATTGCTTCAAAAAAAAATCTCCCAATTTGAAAACCATGGGGTTCTTTTGTCCCACTTTTTTCCATAAATTTTGGGTTCAAATTTAAATAAATCCCCTTTAAACAGTGTGAACTTTTTCTGATTGGGTGGAAATGACCAGATTCAGGGGAGCTAAGCATACCAGTAGAGGTAATATTGGACCACTGGGCTGCTCCTTTTGTTGGTGTTGCTGCTTTTACATTGGCAGTAAATAAACAAACACCTTTTAGGGGTTTTTTCATCCCCGGGCCCGGGTTGGCTAAAAAGGGTTTGGCCCTAAATATGTACTAAGAACCTCATGTTTTTTTTTTTTACATTTTTGCTAAGCGGGCGGGTAAGGGCCTCTTTTCCCCCAACGGCTTATTTTGGGACGATTTCAGCCTTTTGAGCCCCCATATTTGCGCCCCAAATTTTAGGGGGCTAAAATCAGTCCCGGGCATTAGGGGTAATCCACAAGTTTTTATAGGGGAACCATGGATTAGTCTCCTTTTCCCCTCGGCAAAACCCCGGGAGTGGGGGGAGAGTGACTTTGCCTTTATTTACTGTCTAGGGTTGTGGCGAGCTGTTTGGTGCCCCCCGCCCCTGCGAAGGGCACCCGGCCGAAATTTTGCGGGGCAAAATCCGCCCCCGAAATTTTCGTCGGCAAAAGCCTGGGGAAACTTTGGGCCTTAATCAATTAAACCCATGGGGATGTGCACCCCCATGCCCTTTCTACTAAAAACACGGGAATGGTTTTTTTTTTGTTTTTTCATTTGTGCTGAGCCATACCAGGGGGGCCCTGCAAAATTTTAAATTTCATTTTATTTTAAAAGGTTTTTACTAATAAATTTTGTTTTTATGTTGATCAATCTCATCCATTTATTTAATTTTAGTTAATTTTTTTTTTGGGGTTTGGTTTTTTTTTCCAATTACCCGTGCCTACAAGGGCTCCCCTCGCTGCCCTAACATGGAATGTGTTGTTGTAAGAATGAAAGTTAAAGTTGAAGTGTAGGATATGTTTTATCACCCTCTCGTTCGAAAAATATCCCAAAGTCTATTTTGGAAAAAGGCTTTTTAGCCTACAAGCCAAATATTTTTTTGCCCTTAAAATTTTGTCTTGTCATTTTCACTGAAACTTTCATACTGTTTTTTAAAGATAAAGGGAAAACCTACGGGACTGATGGAAACCAGATTTTTCCAGCAAATTTTTTTGGGATAAAACAAATACCCAAAGCAAACCTCCCAGCAAAAATGGAGCCCCCTTTTAAAAAATTATTTTTGGGAAAATTTCTTTCCCGGGGACTCCCAATTAATAATTCCTTAGTTTAAAACAGTTTGTTTTTCAGCCCCTAGTAACTTCAAAAAGGGAAAAAGGGCCCCTTGGGACCATTTTTAAGGAGGGGAACCCGAATAATTTTGGGCTTGCCCTTTACAACGTAATGCAATGAATATTTTTTTTAAACGAAAAATTTTTTTTTTAATAATTATTTTACGTTGTTTAAAAAGTTTTTAAAATTGCTGGGGGGCTCTTCTGAAAGGGACAATTTTAAAACCCAAGGCGGGAGGGGGTTTTTGAAATGCAACATGCAGTTTACTTTTTTGGAGCCTAAAAAGTGGGTGTGGGTGCAGTAATGCACATGGCAAGTAGAGAAAACGAAAAAAAGTTGCCCCAAGGAAAAGGGGCGGGGGGTTCAGAGACCTTACAGGATTTGGTAAAAGCTGTGAGCAGAAAAAAGGTTTGCGGGAAAACAAATTTTGGGTAAGGGCGGGGTTAATGCGGTCTTTGGGAGGGTGGACTTGTGAGATATACAAGAGTTAAGAAAAGACCAAAGGGAACACAGTATAGGAAAAAAGCATGCGATTTTTGAAAAGAAAGCTGTAGTAAAAAAACCCAAAGGGAAATTGAGTACGGGAAACTAAAAACCCATACCCTAAAGCCCCAAAAATGAGTAAGGGAGGACTGGTTTCTGAAAGACTTGGTCAAAGACCATAGTAATGCACATCAGAAAAAATGTTTTTGAAGGATTTGGAGAAGGGAAAGCATCTACAGTTGACGGGAACCAAAAAATCATTTCCTTAATGCCCCTTCCTCTTGCAGGAAAGTACCCCGGGAAACAATGGTTTCCCAAAAGTGAAAATCTGAATTTCCCCTGCATGCATTTTTGATAAAAAACGTGAAAACCCCAAATCCTTTAGAAAGGGTTTTGGCCCAAAAAAATCAGATGGGGATCTTACCCCAAAAACCCTAAATTGGGGGGTTTGCCATTTCCCTTTTTTATTCATTATCCCACCCTTTAAAAAACAATTTGGGGTGAATCAGTAGGGGCTTTTTTTTTGGGCACCCCCTTTTTTCCCTTTCAGTAAAAAGGCTTTACCCCCCACATCCCTATAAGTGTATATATTGGACCTCAGACTAGTGAGGACTAGTGACCCTCATATAGTGGTAGAATAGTTGTCCTGCAGGCTGGTTTACTAAATTTCCTTCAAAAAAGGATGTGTATCGAAAGTTTATTTCCCGGGATTTTTGAGAAAAAGGGGCCGGGTGAAAAAATTTCTTTAGTTTTCCCTCATTGGTAGTTTGTAAAAAAAATTTGGGCCTTTATTAATGCCACATAGTAGTGAAAAGCATGCAGATAACAAGGACCTTGGCCCTTTTTCTGTGGATTTTAAAGGGGTTGTCTTAATACATCAAACATTTTTACCTCAGTCCTCGGGTTTAAATTTTTTTGAATTGGGGGGCTGTTTTACTTTTACTCCCTGGCATGCAGTGACCGGGTCTTTTTTTAAATTTACCACCCCACTGGGGGGCCCTTTTGTCAGGAAGGATCGAAAAGGTCTGTAGCTTTTTCGACCTAAGGAGCTAAAGACCCATACAAGACCCGATATCTGGGAATGGGTTTAGGAAAAATTTTTTAATGAACACATATTAAAAAGGGTGACTTGTTTTTTTCAAGATCTTTAAACATAAAAAGCAATTCCCTTTTTTAGTGAGACAACCCCCTTTTAAAATGGGGCCTGATTTTAAATGTGAAAGCCCCCTTTTGTTTTATGAAATTAAATTAAGTGGGAAATGCATCCTTTAAGGGGTTTTTTCCCCAAATACAATTTGGATTTAAAATGTAGGGGAAAAGTAAATAAAAAAATTTTTTACCCAAAAACATTCTTTTTTTGATTTTCTTTGGTCCCGGAGAAAAAAGAAGTTTTGTTCTCCTCTTAGACCAAAAATATTTTCTCTGGTTACTGACCAAACCCCTTCCCCCGCTCTCTTTTATCTCTCCTTGGGTATAAGGGTTTCTGTCAGTCACACTCCAACCATGTTGGGGGTCACCTCCTGCAGGTCCCCCATCTAGCAATGGACTTTTTTTTTTTTTAAATTTTTGGGAAACTTTCATTCTTAGAGTGTTTTGTAGGGCCCTTGGGCAGTACACCCTTTAAATCCCCTGCAGTCAAAATTTTTGTGTAACCAAAGGGAAAAGCTTTTAAACACAAAATGTGGGTTAATCACTGCTTTAAGACCCCCCACAGCCCTGAAAAGGATGTTGATCCAAAACTTTTGGGTGTAACTGCATGGTGAGAAACCCCTTTAATGTATGATACAATTTTTTTTTTGATAAAAACTGAAAAACCCGCCCAAAAAATAAATCCGAAGCATAATACTGTTGAAACTGAGTTGTTGAACATTTAACTTCTCTGTGCCACCACACATAGTAAAAGGGGCCATCTAAAATCTATTGCAATTACTAAGCATAGAATGCCATTCATTGTGCACTGTAACCTCTACACCTATCGTGCCTTTCCAAAATGGGGCAACCAAACAAGTGTAATGGCCCCTGAATTTGGGATTGCAACTAACAAGGGAATTTTTTACCTTTTGTTGTGTGGAAAATTTAAAAATAAAAAATTTTTGGGGTGACATATGAATTTGGGGGCTTTCGCCAGTTTTTCCCCGCAAAAAAATTTTCAAAAAAAAAACTGTTTTTTACCCCTGTAAAAAATTTTTTTTAAAAGGTTTTTTGCCGAAAAAATTTTTTACATGGGCCCCACGTCCTCGACAGTTTTCTAATTTGGGCCCTTTTAATTTTTCCCAGGTAGGGATATAAAGCTAAAAGCTGCCTGCTTTGGGGGTTTAGTCTAAGGTTTCCGCCATTTACCTGTGAATATGGCCCCAAAAAATTTTACTTTTTTTGAGTAAGTAATGTCCCGATTTTTTTTTATGTGCTTTTTCTGTTTAAACAGGGGGGTGTAAGGGGGTGTTTTATTTTGGGGGGGCGGGGCCCCCAATAAAACACCCTGTGCCCCGAGTCTCCCGGGCTCCAGGCCTCTGCCCTGGAGCACCCCCACTGGCCCTTTAGGCTGATGTGGTCCCCGGACCCATGCAGCTTTCGGGGTTCGGGCTTCTGCGGGCTTCTGCGGGGTTTTGGGGGAGAAGAGCGAGGGGCTTTCCCCGCCCCGCGACAGTGTCCCACCCGCATTCCCACACCGCGAGGCCCCCGGGTCCTCACCGGCGCTGAGGACCCCCCGCGGCCCCGTGCCCCAGCCGGCAGCGTCGCGGCTGAAGAGGCAGAAGTGGGGCGGCGCTGCCGGGGGGTTAAGGTGAGTATTAATGTTGTTATTTTTAAAGGCCCTTTACCTGCCTCAGTGCCCCTATAATGCCTGCCCCGTGACCCCCATATCCCTGCCCGTGGCCCCCCCTATCCCTGCCTGTGGCCCCTTTTCCCTGCCCGTGGGCCCCCCCTATCCCCGCCTGTGGCCCCCATTTCCCTGCCCCGTTGGCCCCCATATCCCCGCCGTGCCCCTTTTAATGGCTGCCTATGCCCTTTTTTTTTTTTTTTTTTTAAAAATTTTTTTTTTTTTTTTTTTTTTTTTTTTTTTTTTTTTTTTTTTTTTTTCCCCGCCTGTGGCCCCCCTATACTGCCGTGGCCCCCCCAAAATCCCTGCTGTTTCCCCTATAATGCCTGCCTGTGGGCCCCCATTTAAACCCTGGCCCGTGGCCCCCAAAAAAAAAAAATTTTCCGCCTGTGGCCCCCTTTTCCCCGGGCCCGTGGCCCCCATTTTACCTGCCTGTGGCCCCCATTAAAGACCGCCGGGGCCCCTTTTAAACCTGCCTTGGCCCCATATACTGGGGTGTGGCCCCCCTTTTGCGCCTGGGCCCCCCCAAAACTGCCTCAGTGCCCCATATAAGGGCCCCAGTGCCGCCCCCTTTTTACCTTTTTGTGGCCCCTATATACCTTTTGTGGCCCCATATACTGCCTCAGTGCCCCCCTAAAACTGCCTCAGTGCCCCTTTTATTTCCTTCTTGTGGGCCCCCATTTTATGCCCCCCAAATGCCCCCAAATCTGCCCGTGGCCCCATAAAACTGGGCCCTTTTAGTGCCCCTATAATTTTTGCCCGTGGCCCCCTATACCTGCCTGTGCCCCTATATACCCGCCCCGGGGCCCCCCTAAAAAACTGCCTTGGCCCCCCCTATATTTCTGCCTGTGGCCCCATTTTATGCCTGTGGCCCCATATTGAGCTTCAGTGCCCCTATTTACCTTTTCTGAGGGGACTGTATACCTATTAAAAAAGGGGTTGCTGGGAAAAGTGGGATTTAAGATTTTTGTGTCCAAATCCTCAGGGACAATATTTGGGGGGGGCAAATTTAGCATGAAGGTTTTGAAACCCGGGGAGAAGAAAAGGGGAAAATGAACGCGTGAAACAGAAAAGACGTCCTCCGGTGAGTTACTAAATTAACTGCAGTTTTTAAACACTTATTTTCTGCAGGTCTTTAACAAAACTAGTAAACCCAAACCCCTAATTTTTCACTTTTATGGGGTAATATACATCCCCCAGGTCTGTGACACTGGGGTCTCCCACTATCTGGGCACTGTATGGGGTTGGGAATTTTGTAAATTTAAACCGTGTACCCGCTGGGAGTCACAAAGTGGGGGTTTGCGTTCGGTCAGGGTTTTTGGGAGGGGTTATTTGAGCCTTAAAATAGTAATTTGTTTGGGGTTTTGGTTTTGTAGGAGGGTTTTGTAAAAAATCATTTGCCCCCCCCCTATATTTTCTCCATGTGTATTTTTTTATGTTTTGGTGACGTTTAGGGGGATTATCATATGAAGGTGAGAAGTTCTAAAAAATAAAATTTGTCATTGGTGATTTTTTCTGTAAAAGTGGGCTGCTGAGGGATGGAGGGGGTTTTGTGGGGAATGTGCAGAGAATTTGTGAAAAGGAACACAAGGGTTTTTTTTCCCCTTTAAAAAAAACAAACCCCAGTTCACAAAAGAGGCGTTTTTAAAAAAATTTCGGGTGAAACCCCGCCCCACCCAGAAAAAACCAAAAAAACCCCGAGCCCCCTTTTTTTAGGACCCTTTCAACCCCCTGCTGTAAATTATTGGTTTTTAGGGAAATTTTGCAAGGGCCCTGAGGACCGTTGACACCGGTTGCAAGCTTGCGTATTGGGGTTCCTGTACCAACTAATACCTCATATTTAACATTTTTCCAGTATGTCATATTTTTTATCTGCCCAACAGTGCTGGGAAGCGGAGAGGGCCTGTGTTTTGTGTTGGACACCCAGAAAGTGCTAGGCAGCCCGCCTAATCGAATAGTATGGGTGTCACAAATAGGTTGTAAGCCAGCATGGTGCACCACATGGCACCCTTCTGTATCGCCTTATTTATATGCAACTGTAGTACCAGCAACCACCTCCCTCATGCATTGAGAGTGTGTAAGTGGTTGTTTTATTGGTATTTTTGCATTTGTGCAGTCTCCCCATGCATTATATTGTGGCTTTTCTGCATGCTGGTGTGAACAGGTATTATACTAAGGTGCAGTTTTTTATCATCTAATTGTTCTTCTAGTAGTACGGTAGGTTATTACGGTCGTGTGGATACCTAATATGTGTAGTTTTTTTTGTGTTTAACATATGCACAATTATTTTTTATTAAATATTTATTTTTATTTTATTTATTTTTTTTATTCATTTCTTTTACACTTTTTCTGTTTTTTTTACTTTTATTTTTAAATCCCATGAAGGGAGAACTGTTTTACAATTTATTTGTTTTTTTGTTAACACTTAGTAATGTATTAGCACAGGGGTGTCAAACTGCCGGCCCTCCAGCTGTTGGGAAACTACAACTCCCATCATGCCCACTGATCTAGATAATACAAATGCATGATGGGAGTTGTAGTTTCCCAACAGCTGGAGGGCCGGCAGTTTGACACCTGTGTATTAGCATATTCATATATGCTAATACATTATACTCTGTCACTTTGACACAGGCAGTGATCTGGACAGCACATGGGGCAACATGTATGAAGCTCGCCGGGTCGGGGCGCGCTTTTCCGCTAGTTTTCCGGCGAAATCTGCGCCTGATTTATGTCGGGGCCGGGGCGCGCTCATACATTCCATGTAAAGTCCGCCGCGCCTCGCCAGTGTGTTAGGCGCAGTGCGGGACTTAGGCGCAGTGCGGGACTTAGGCGCAGTGCGGGACTTAGCCGCAGTGCGGCGCTGTGCCTGAGATTCGCCGCCGGAGGTAGTGCGGTCATCCATGCAGGGAAAAGTCCGCCGCGCCTCGCCACTGTGTTAGGCGCAGTGCGGGGACTGAGGCGCAGTGCGGCGCTGCGCCGAAGATTCGCCGTCCGAGGAGGTGCACTCATACATGCGCGGAAAAGTTCCCTGCGCCTCGCCAGTGTGTGGGGCACAGTGCGGGGACATGGGCGCAGTGCGGGACTTAGGCGCCGTGCGGGACTGCGGCGAAAATCTGTTCCGATGCGAGACAGGCTGGAAAACAGCGAGAAATCATTCCACATGTCGGTGCGGAGTATGAATCAAAAATCGCCTTTATAAAGGCGTTCAACATTCTCAGAAAAAGAGCTGAAACCTAAAAAAATTAAAAATTCATAAAAGAAAATCACTGTCCAATATCCAAATTTAAGAGTTAGGATATTGGAAATTAGCGGGAAATACAGAAATTCAAATTCTGAAAGCTATTCTCATTGGTCGGCATAAACCGGCCAATCAGAATAGGAGCGACATTGAACCATTAAAACCTATGGAGAACTATTGACCAATCAGAATCAAAGGCGGGACAGTTCAAAATACAGTAAAAATGCAGAAAAGAGCTGATTGGTTGAGCTAGCGGGGGCTTGGCTAGCTAAGCCAATCAGAATAGGAGCGACAAAGACCCATTAAAACCTATGGAGAACTATTGACCAATCAAATTCAAAGGCGGGACAGTTCAAAATACAGTAAAAATGCAGAATAGAGCTGATTGGTTGAGCTAGCGGCTATCCCAGCCAATCAGAGCGCGAGCTAACTTCTCCCATTGTAGTCTATGGAGAGATCGGCGCCATGCAATCTCGGCTCTCAGCCTGTGAGGCATGGAGTATGACTAAAAAAATCTTTTTTATTAAGTGTAACATATTCTCTGAAAAAGAGCTGAAACCTTCAATAAACATACATTAATAAAATGCCTAACAACGCGTTTGTCGCCGAGACCGGCACTACATAAGGAATTGCAATAGAGAGAATTGCCAGGAAATACAGTAATATCAAATTGTTTAAGCTCTTCTCATTGGTCGGCATAAACCAGCCCATCAGAATAGGAGCAACAGTGTCCCATTAAAACCTATGGAGAACTATTGACCAATCAGAATAGGAGCAACAAAGAGCCATTATATCCTATGGAGAAGTTTTGACCAATCAAAATCCAAGGCGGGACAGCTCAAAATACAGTAAAAATACAGAAAAGAGCAGATTGGCTGAGCTAGCGGGGGCTTGGCTATCCCAGCCAATCAGAGTGCGAGCTACTTTCTTATAGAGTTCTATGGGGAAAAGAAATTCCGAGCGAGCTCTGTGATTGGCTAAGTTAAAAGAGGCGCCGTTATTTGGACCAATGGGAGAGCGAGCGACGCTCCTATGGGTTTTCTAATGCAATCTGTAATAAAACTGTACATGGCCGAAATCAAATTATAGACTACAGAATGTTTTCCCGATGTGTATATAAAATGAATATATATGGGGGTAAAGAAAAAAAAATATTAAATCAAAAATCATGTTTATTTATTTCTTTTCGTTGCACCATACTATTGATCCTTGGATAACGAAAATAAAGAAATAAACATGATTTTATTGAATTAATATTTTTTTTTGGCTAAGCTGGACGAGCCCCCGCTAGCTCAACCAATCAGCTCGTTTCTGCCTTTTTACTGTATTTTGAACTGTCTCGCCTTGGAATATGATTGGTCAATTTTTCTCCATAGGTTATAATGGGTCTCTGTCGCTCCTATTCTGATTGGTCAATTCTCCTCCATAGGATATAATGGGCCACTGTCGCTCCTATTCTGATTGGCTGGTTTATGCCGACCAATCAGAAGAGCTTAAACAATTTGAATTACTGTATTTCCCGGCGATTCTCTCTATTGCAATTCCCTATGTAGCGCCGGTCTCAGTGTCAAACGCGTTTTTCGGGGTTTTAACTGATTTATTTTTACAGAAGGTTTTAGCTCTTTATGTGCTAATGTTTTACACTTAATAAAAATGATTTTTTTTATTAATACTTCATGCCGCACGGCGCTGAGCGCCGAGATTTCAGTGCGCCCATCTCTCCATAGACTACTGTATTTTGAACTGTCCCTCCTTGGATTTTGATTGGTCTATATTTCTCCATAGGTTATAATGGAACACTGTCGCTCCTATTCTGATTGGTCAAAATTTCTCCATAGGATATAATGGGTCTTTGTCGCTCCTATTCTGATTGGCTGGCTTCTGCCGACCAATGAGAGGCGCTTCAACAATTTAAATTACTGTATTGACCGGCAATTCTCTCTATTGCAATTACTTATGTAGCGCCGGTCTCGGCGACAAACTGTTGTTTAGGGATTTTAAGTGCTTTATTTTTATAGAAGGTTTAAGCGCTTTATCTGATAATGTTTTACACTTATTAAATATTATTTTTTTATTCATACTCCATGCCGCACGGCGCTGAGCGCCGAGATTGCATTGCGCCCACTTCCTCCATATGACTACAATGGGAGAAGTAGCTCGCGCTCTGATTGGCTGGGATAGCCAAGCCCCCGCCGCATTAACCAATCAGCTCTTTTCTGCCTTTTTACTGTATTTTGAACTGTCCCCGCCTGTTGGATTTTGATTGGTTCAAAAATTCTCCATAGGCTATAATGGGTCTTTGTCGCTCCTATTCTGATTGGCCGAGATAGCAAGCCCCAGCTAGCTCAACCAATCAGCTCTTTTCTGCATTTTACTCTGTATTTTGAACTGTCCCGCCGTTGATTCTGATTGGTTCAGTCGTTTCTCCCTAGGTTTTAATGGTTCACTGTCGCTCCTATTCTGATTGGCCGGTTTATGCCGACCAATGAGAATAGCTTTTCAGAATTTGAATTACTGTATTTCCCGGCAATTTCCAATATCCGATTTCTTGATATTGCGCCGTTCTAGATTTTTGGAAAGTGATTTTTTTTTTAATTATGTTTATTTTGAGGTTCAGCTCTTTTCTGACACTGTTTTCCGCCTTTATAAAGGCGATTTTTTCAGAATCATACTCCATGCTGCACGGAGCAGAGCGCCGAGATTTCTGTCGCGATCTTCTATCTGCTTCCTCGCATGTTCCGATCTTGCTTCACTTCGCCGCCGCCGGAGCATTTAGACCAAAATAAACCAGGTCTGCCTGTCGGAGCTGCCGAGCGCTGCAATGCGCCGCACTTTGCCGACTCGCGATCGTACATGCCTCGGAGTTTTCGAGCGCGCCGCGTCCCGCCCCCGGAACACCTACACCGCGCCCATTGCCCGCCCCTTCATGCGAGCCACAGCTGAAAGTGGCGAACGCTGCACCTAACACCGCATCCCTGCGTCCAACAGGGGGATTCGGGCCGGGAGGCGCAGTATATGCCAAAAAACAGGCGTAAAGCCCGTTCATACATGTCGCCCATAGTGCGTCCTGATCACTGGCTTGTTACACAGACACCCCTGGGGCCACTCTAGGTCCCCAGGGCTGACTGTACAGCCGTTCCCCGGGCTCTGTCGGGTCACTGGTTGTTCTGATCACCCGACAGAGCAGGAGAACCCTTTGATTGCGCTGCGGTAATGCACCGCCGCAATCAAAGGGTTAAAGCACCGGGTTGCGGAGGTTTCCCACACTGCCCGGTGCTCAAAGGAGATGTTCTGGGATCATGGCTGTGTAGTACAGCCCCGATCTCAGCGCAGCTTTGGCGCCTGGGCGCCGCAAACTCCGGTGTCTGCAGCGACGTCTAAAGTTGGCGGTCGGTCGTTAAGGAGTTAAGCGGGCGTGTTGCACAATATGCATAAGATTTATGAATGTGTCTCAACAGAATGTGGTGCACAAATGTCATATTAATCCATGCGAATTTCACAGAGCCAAAACAAACTTTGGTGCACATTTTGGGGCATGTTTTTGTCTCACAGCGGGACTAATTTATAAAGTGCTGTGGGACACTTTCATACATACTGACAAATGCTACACTAACCTGCTGAGAGGTATGACTGTCTAGGTTGTGCCAGTTTTCATGCATGTCGTCCTTTGTTCAATTGTTATAGTCTGCAAACATTTTTTTAAAGGAGAATCCACTACACCTGACCACCTTATATAGAGGTTCTCTATTACTGCAAAACATGTTGCTGGTACATAAATAATGGGCAGTAAATTATAACAGTGATTTTTTTTTCTTACCTATTGGTTTTATTATGCTGCAATTTATAGGGAGTATTATAAAGAAAACAGAAATAAATTACTGCAGACATTCCATTAGGGGCTGCCAGGTAGTTGGCATCTCATCTGTATTCCTAAGATAAAGAGTTGCAATACCCAGCTGAGCCACACGTTTCCAGCACCCTTCAGCATTCATGAGGCTGCAGGATGAAAAATACAACTGCTGGGTACTTCCCATCTGGCTGATCAGAAGACGTTGTTTTGCAGCCCCCAGGAATAAACCTTTAGCATGTGATTATTAAGGCAGTTTGTCAAGAGCTGAAAAGCAACAAATGATTTGGGAGATAATATGGGAGGCAATGAATCATGTAGAAAAATAGTATATAGAATCCTGTGTGTTTAATAAGAAGCTTTAGGCTGCAGGACACATAGTGACAAGCTGCGAGGTATCTTCCACCTTGTAATGGATTTTATAGCCCTGATTATTTCCCTCAGTCTTTAATCTTCTTTAAAACAATAATCCGCTTTAACATTTTTACCTCCCAGCATAAAGATAGGAAAAACACGTTATAAATTGAATATAATTGAGAAAGAAATACTAAATACATATATTAGTAATGCTCAATAGTTAGAGACATATAAAGGCAAATTCTGTATACTAAATAAATAACTCAATGTTAGAGTGCTTCTAGGTGCCGTTGTCACTTTGGACAACCTCTTTTCAAACTGATGGAGGTGCTCCAACCGGCGACGTTAATGGCAGTGGACCGTAATTACTGATTCTCCCTGCAGGGGGGTGTTTAAATACAAATTCACATTTTCCCTGCCGTGAGCAAAGCATAAATGCATAAAATAATGGAATATTAACATAATAAAGGCATGGTTATTGGTTATGTTAGCAGCAAATGGATATTTTAAGCCAGGAAACAAATATATTCGCTATAAAAGCTACAAAAGCCTGGAAAGTTTACAACCACAGCATGGGAAATTGTGCTGATGGCCTCCAAGATTTTCATCATTATAGTTCTATATTTGCCCTATTTTACAGTGTTGGGCCTTGTGCAACCAGCAGAGCAATGTGCATGGACCCTAGTAGTAATTTTCTGGATGGTGATTTCACACACTACTGTATGACTGAGATAGTGCCTCCATATACTACTGTATAATTGAGATGATGCTTGAACATACTACTCTATGACTGATATGGTGTCTCAACACAAAACTATATGACTGAGATGATGCATTTACACACTACTATAAGACTGAGATGGTGCTTGGAGATATTACTTTATGACTGAGATGGTGCTTCCATACAATAGTGTATGACTGAGATGGTGCTTCCATACAATAGTGTATGACTGAGATGGTGCCTCCATATACTACTGTATAATTGAGATGATGCATGAACATACTACTCTATGACTGAGATGGTGCTTTCTCACATTACTGTATAACGGATATGGTACTTCTACCCAATACTGTATGACTAAGATGGTGCTTGTAGATACTACTTGATGAATGAGGTGGTGCTTCCATACAATAGTGTATGACTGAGATGGTGCTTCCATACATTAGTGTATGACTGAGATGGTGCTTTCTCACATTACTGTATAACGGATATGGTACTTCTACCCAATACTGTATGACTAAGATGGTGCTTCCATACAATAGTGCTATTTGAATGTGCGGATGGTGCTCTCTACACACTGATGTAATATTCTAGATGTTCTCCCATGATGCAATGCTCTGAGGAGAACATGACTCTGTGATGTGGTATGTGCAAGAGCATGTCTTTTTTTGCTTGATTTATCTGAATACTTCCTTATGGAATCAGAATGATATGGAGATACTGTGGAACCTAACAGACCTTTATGGGTGGCATATGATCCAACAAGATGTTGTACACTGCTATTGGTAGGCAGAAAGCATTAGGATTAGATAATGGGAAAATATATTGATCAGGGTAGCTCATAAATGATCTTTATCATTTTTATAAACTGTAAACACATTGTAATAACATGTTAGTTGCACATTGATTCAGAAGTGGTCTGCGTTCTGACTCTCACTTTGGAGAATCTAGGGAGGCTGTTTCTAGTACAAGTATATTCATAGAAAGTGTAAGAGAAGAGGGCTGAGCAAACAACAGGGTTTAGCAGTACGCTGAGTACTCTCCCTTCATTTTAGTGATCAGCGGGATCTCATAACTCCCCACCGGTTACAACTTCTGATGTTCACCACGTTCTCGCCATTTAACGGCCTCCTCCTTATTCACCAAGCAGGTTGGAGGGTATTATCATTATGGAGATAGTTGTCTGTCCCAGAGGTAAGATCTGCATTTGGAAGACATTTATGGCATAGTCCTTGGATGTGTGTTCTTCAACTATGTAGATGTAGACTAGAGAAGAATGGTATTGGATGGTAGTGGACTGGTTATGGGCTGTACCAAGAGAAGGGCTAGATTGGCTTCTTCCGTCACAACTCGTTTGTCTTTGAAGGCTCTGCTATACTAGAAGAGAAGCATTTCTGAAACCCTATCCAGCAGTAGATTTTATAGCAGTCGGTTTGCATTGTGTTTTGAGTTCTCGTTGTCAGATGTAGAAATGAAGTGAACAATCAAAAATGCATTTGCTGTAATTTTCTTTTGCAGTGTGACAGTAAAGCAGTCACTTCTCACAACAGCCCTGATTGCCAGCGAGTGCAGATGATAATGTCATGTAGTTATTATTCAAGCAAAATGTGTTTGGAAAGGGCAATCTGCTGTACTGAAAGCATAGCAGTGATGTTGCTGGACTCACAAATTATGAAAACATAACGCTTTAGATCTGCTCCTAGCTGGAAACTAAGAATGTGAACTTAGGTTCTCTGTGATCAGCTGATATTTATACGTGTTGTCTGATGTGGACAATCCCATTTAAGAATGGTACCCTGTAGATAAACTAACCCCATGATATCCTACTGCTTTGACCCCCTGGAATCAGTTGTACTCTATGGGAGAATGCAGCAGCAGGTGTTTAATATTCCTACAGCAAATAAAGTATTATCGCAATGCACGGTTATGCCAGGGGCAGGACACACTGTAGTCATTTTGGCTCGTAGATGATGGTCCTCAGCAATGCAAACTCATTTATTGTCTCACATTTCCCTAACATCAGGTTTGGAAAATGAGTTTAGCCTGAAAACTTTTTTATGTTAGTTAATATTTTCTCCTGCTACCCAGGGTTGCATCCAGTGCACAGTAATGGACAGTTCTTTGCTGACCATCTAATTACAATTTATAGTAATAAATTCAATATAACAAATACATATTTATTCGTACAGCTGCGTCACTTGATGATTACTTGCAAGGAGCAGCCGCTGCTTAAGAGGGTTTTCTCACAAATAATATTTTTTACCTATCTACAGAAAAATTGGTAAATATATGATCAGTGGGGACCAATGGGATCCCCAGCAATCACAACAATGGAGCTCCTGAAATCGCTAAATCAGTGGAGCACATGTGCACCGCTGTTTAATTAATAATTATGTATGGGACTGCCAAAGAGAGCAGACGATAGAGCTTGTCTCAGCGTGGTGGGGACTGAACCCCTTGTGTAAATGGAGGGTAGGTTGTGTGCAGGGGCATCATCTTGGCAGTATTGGCGGTACTCTTGTACAGGTACCTGATCAAATTTTAAAAAGGGATTCACAGATATGATATAAGGTAAGAACTAGTAATGAGCGGGGGCAGGCCCTAACTGGCCTATAGGGGTGCAGGGAAACCCCTGGTGGGCCCGTGGGCATTGATGGCAAAGTGGGCCACTGGACATAGCAGGCCTGGGGCTGTTTTTCAGGGAGAAAGGCAGAGAAAGAAGCAGACAGCAATAGTCATATGCAGTTTGTGAAATCATGTACAGTACCTGTAGGGTGGGCTCCAAGAATCAACTTCACTGGTGGGCCTCGGGTACCCGAGTCCAACATTGAGCGGGGCCCCAGATGTTTCAGCTATATGGAGATTGTGTGTGTGTTGTGCTGCACTTTTCACTGTCCATGGGGCTGCCAAAGATAGCCAAGTACAACACTTGGCTATATCCAGCAGCCAGTGAATGAAGCAGGAGTGTACATATTTCATTTGCACTCCATTTAGAAGGGGCTCAGAACTCCATTCTCTTGATCTCAGGCATTCCAAATGGCTGGACCCCCACTGATCATACATCTATCACCTATTCATGGGTTATACATTCTCCAATGTTGCTTCTAATACTGGACAATTGGCTCTTATTTGCAGATGTGAGCTGAAATCTTTTTTTACGACTAGCAGAGAATATTTATCATTTCATTGCATACATTTGTTAGACTATCTTCGGATTTAATGATTAAACTACACTGGAACCGGCAATGTCCTGGATAATAAACGTCAGGTGTGAAACATCTTGCCTGATGCGGGTCAATCGGATCAGAAGCTCATGTATCAAAGTCTGACTCATCTGGTCATAAATGAATATTGAGTACACAAATGTTACCACAAGAAGTACTGTATCAGATTTATATCCAAGAGTCATCTCCTCTAAGCCACTTAGGGCTCGTTCGTATCTTTGTCAGAGGTTCCATTTGGAGCCTTCATCACAGATTTCATGAAAAATTACGGAAAAATAGTGCGTCATGTCACGCTTTTTTTTTCTGTTAAACTGATGGAAGCCTTTTGGACCCTATCATAATTGATGCGTCATGTGCTGTTAGTGTCCATTATGTAATGGATCCAACACCAAACAAAAGCTCCTATGCAGATGTGAACCAGGCCTTATTCAACGCCCCATCTAAATAACATCAATAAGTCCCAAAATTGTACCTGAAACACAAATGCAGAGCCTGTCTGAAGTAATAAAGACTCCATATTACTTCTGAAAGCCGTGATCTATATTTCCTACATTGACAATTAAAGGGGTTTTGCCACGATCTCATTTCATACCTCCGGGACTTCAGCTCTTCAGCTCTGGAGTGCTCAGAAGGGGGTTGTGTGTGATTGTTTAATTTGCTTTTCTTGTGTTCAGCAAGGATGATCATCACACATGTATTCTCCTACTCTGTAGTCCATAGTAACGGTCTGTGATGTATAAGCAGTTGTGTATAGCTGAGAGGCTAAGTTTTTGCTTCCAGACACAAGTGATTAGGGTTCAAATCCCTGCAGGAACCAACCTGTGTTTTTGTTTCTCTTTATCAATGCACTCACCTCAGTCGAGGGTTTCTTTTTTATTTATTTCCCCTGTTGAACTAATTACTAGGAAGTAACAGAGGACTCGGGAGTAGAATGACAGCACTGGGGTTTGAACACATGTCTGACCACGGAGCGTGTGGAGCTATAAGCGACTAGTCGTTTCCTCATGGAGATGGCTGTAATACAATGGACATCACTAAGGGGCAATGTTCACTTGGTTATTTTGTAGGACGGATTTAGCCTGTTTTTCGCGCCGTACTGCGCAATTACAGGTGAATCCTTCCCAGTCATTACGATAATCCACAGTTCTCATAGGGAACTATGGTTTCCGTTCCTCTCCCACGCTCGGCGAAATATGGTGACATGTGACATGTCAATTATTCCCGGCGGTACACAGCGCGTTGGATAATGACTTGTATATGGGCCGCACCGCACCCTTCACGGAGCATACGGGTAATTGCGGGTGTAATCGTCCCGCAATTACGCCTGAAATAAGCGTGTGAAACATTGACTATACGGGAGCAGCTAAAAAAAAACAGTGCAGAATGTTTTAAGAATAATGAATGGTGAAAATGTTTATTTCATTTGAATAGACTTCACACGTCCATTTTCAATTCGTGGGCAATAAACACCCCTGTTAAGGTAAATAGATACAACTTAGTCCCTATGTCACCAGTGATCTGGGGTCACCATTAAGAAAATGAATGACACATTTTTTTTTTGCTTGGCGAATTAATATTGAACAGATTTTTTAACAGAGAAGAACGCGGTGGCATTAAGGTCACCCTCCAGCTAATCCGCTTCATCTGTATCGCATTGTTAAAAGCAATTCCGCATCGCTGTGTAAAATGTATTATCCACTAGTAATGTTGATGGGTCCTCAATGGCTGCTGTGGTGCTAAAGGTTTAATAAATCCACACAACTTGGAAAAGTTTGTATTATACTGAGGGCCTGCCTGAAAACCTGTTCTCTCCACAATGCTTTGCTGTGCTGTAAACGCAGAGCTTCTATTAGCTGCATCTAATAGTGTATTCTTTTTTTTTAAATTCCCATCTTCTTATATTTGTGAAAGAAAGTCTGAAAGGAAGTCATGTTTAAGCTCCTATGCCTCGTGCCTTTCTCAAAGGCTTAGTCACTCCATATAGAAAAAATGGGGGGGGGGGGGGGGTTGGGGGGACCTCTGAATCATATCTATTATTTAAGCCCTATTATGACTGTCACTAATAGGGCTGGTAGCGTAAAGTCAATTACATATCTGCCTCTATTAAAACAGCCTTCATTATCACCCATTAATTAATTTAATGAATTTGTGCAACAGAATTTCTTCATTCAATAACCAACAGCTTTAGGAGTTAAAGCGGTTGTCTTACCATGCTGTTTCACTGAGCCACAAGTAGCTTTAGAGTCATGCTTCCTGATGCTTCCTGGTCAGACTGTGGGTCGTTCTATAAAGGGTTAGATATCAGTTTGTATTCAAGCTCTTCTAACTGCACTGACATGAAAGCAGGGATCTTATTTATGAACTCGAAGCCTCTGTCTAAAGAAAACAAAAGTAATTATTCCCCCTTTGTTGTTTGGGAATAACACCTCTGCCTCAAGCTGCCAGTGGTCCTGTGTGCCTACCTGTGGTGACATCACTTCCTGCTCTCAGATAAGAAAAGGAGCAGAGAAGGGGAGAGCGGGTTTGGGTTTAAACCTGAGAGCCTGTGTGCATCAACAGAAAAGGTGTTTTTATCTGCTAAACAAAGAACGTGGAAATCCCTTAAAAAGCATTTTGCTACTATAATACTGAAAAAACTTTGAGACTCTCGGTTCAAATTTTAAAATCAAAAAATGTTTAAGTGCCCACGCTTTAAACGTGATCTCAAAATTGGCAGTCCTCACTACCCTTCCCCTCTCAAAAACCCCAATTCACGGCCCTCACTGGGTCAACCGACCCTTATACAGAGAGAAAAAAAATAAAAAAAACATCAGACTTGAAAAACTGCACTTCTTAGACAGCCTTGAGAGGGGGCGGGTGCAAAACCCAAAAGGAAGCACCCTTCCCCCCCAAATTTAGGTTAAAATCAATGTACACCAATTTTTAAAGTATGTTTCCTGCACAAAAAACCCCAAATTTTGAAAAAAAGTGAGAGGGTAAAATTGGCTCTATTGAGAGGTAAGGATAGTGAGGACTGCCCGATTTTGAGATCACGTTGAAAGTCGGGGGCATTTTTAAAAATTTTTGATAAAAATATGCAACCCGGGGGAATTTCAAAGTTTTTTCATGTATGATAGATAATAATTTGCTTTTAAGGGATTTCACGTAGTGTATTGCCATTTTTGCAGAGGTGTGGGCGGCGGGGTCTGTGTGTGTAATTTTAAAAATTTACATGTTCCCGCACCCTTTGCCAGGGGCCCCCCCAGGTTTGCATGTTTTTTCAAAAATGTTTTTGTGTCGAAACATACGTTATATTGGTGTACATTGTTTTTAACCATTGGGAAGGAAAGGGGTGCTTCATTTTTGGGGTTTCTGCCCCGCCACTTCCAGGCTGCAAAGAAGTCGTTGCAAGTCTGGTGTGTTTTCTTATTTTTTTTTTCTCTGTATAAAGGAGTCGGTTGACCCCGTGAAAGGGGCCGTGAAATTTGGGTCTATGAGAGGTAAGGATAGTGTAGGCTGCCCCATTTTGAGATACTGAAAGTTGTGGGAGTTAAACATTTTTTTTTATCAAAATATGTGAACCGAGAGTCTCAAAGTTTTTTCATCTATTAAGATGATGTCAAGCTGAGTTTTTTTTCCTAGTTTTATTTGTTGTAATGATATCCAGTGGGTAATCTTTTATGTTGGCTGTGTTTGCTATGGGAGGGCAACTTTTTTCATTTTTAAAAATTTCCCCTTTTTAATGATGGTGTCACAATGGCCTGTTATAACATTTATTCCATAGTGATATTTTCACAGTATATGCCCTTTATTCTGGGTAGTTCTGTTAAGTGAAAAAAACCAAAAGGTTTTAGCCAGCACTGATGCATTAAAAAATGTGAATGCTTAATTTAGAAATAGTTCAAACAGACATGGCGGTCAGAACAAGCTGGCGCGTTTCGGGTATAAGCACCCTTAGTCATAGCATATAAAAATCAAAACCAATGGTTTAAAAACTTTGACCCCCCAAGACAACAAAGGGTTGCCTGATGCAGGGTTACAGATAAAATTAAAGGGGTTTTTTATTTCATTAAATGGTTTCAGAAAAAGGGGACGTGAAAAACAAGCAACTTAGCAATTGGATTCATTTGCAAAGCTGTTTGTTTTCACATCTGCCTTACCTTCATTTTTGTGTAAAATGTTCCCCAGGGGTGGCCCCCCCAAACCCTCCTTGCTTTCTTGGTGAGGCTTACTTTTTCTTCTGTTCCCCCCCGGGGTGGGATTTGGGGCATGTTTCCTGCCTCTCTCATCAGAAAAAGGGGGTGGGAACAATTTCACTCTGTACACCCAAGCCCCTCTTTTGACACTAAAAAGCTGCTTTTATAACCAGAAAACGCAGAATTGTGCCTGGTGCCTTAAATGCCCTGCGTTAAAGGGGGCCCGGCAAAAATTTCCTTTATCAGTCCAGCTCCTCAGTCCACTGCAGCTGTTTCTACAATCAAAAATAGCAAAAATTGTCCTCGGGGGCCTTTGTAAACATGAAGGAAGATGGATCTGTGCTCTAGACGGTTTTTAGAAGCGGATTCAACTTTAACAAACCCCAGCGTGAGAGGAGAGGATCAGTGTTCAGAGTTCATGAAGAATGTCTAGATAAATGCAGATTTTGGGTGGAAAAAAATACCCTTACAAAAAAAGGGACTGCATAGGGAGGGAATTTCACAGGGACAGGGATTCAACAGGGGAGGGGGAAGTAGACACACTGATCGGGAACAAAGGGGGATGATGTCCCCCCCCTTCAGTTAAGAAACCCCCAGCTGGGAGGGAAAAAAACGCCCTAGATTTCGGGAAATGAGGAATCGAGCTTAAGAAAAAGCCGAACGATGAATTTGTTTAATCAGCTTTTTACAATCTTTGATCAAAAACGTAAAAAAAGTCCAGGTTTTTCATATTTTCCTTAGGTAATGCTTTCCAATATTCTAAACCTTGAGGTTTTACTTAGTCTTTAGTGGCCATGTTTTTTGTTTAGATGTTGCTTTTGTTTTCAGTTTCCCCTATCTTCGTTTTAAAAGAATTTTTAGTTAATGCACGCCTTATTAGTTTTGTAGTTATTTGAAAAAATGGCTTCATTGTTGCTTCACTCAGCTGTCTTTTAAACCTGTGCGGATAATTTTTTGAGGTTCCCATCATCCTGGGAAAAATGGCATTTTTGATTGGACTCCTAGCAAGGTAACTTGTTTTTTTGTGGGACTCCTGCTTGGGGAAACCCCCTTTACTTTTGGGAGGTGGGGCTTAATCAACTTTGATCAAAAACTGAAACTAAGAGTCCCCGGGTTTTTTATTTTTCCCTTTGCATTTAAAGCATTTCCAATATTCCTTATACCTTGAGTTTTTTTAGTCTTTATGTGCCACTGTTATTTTTTATTGATAGGATCCTCTTGACACGAACTGCTTTTATAAACCCGAAAACAGCAGAATTGTGCCTTGGTGCCTTAATGCTCCTGCGTGTAAGGGGGGCGGGAAAAATTTTTACTTTTACAGCTCCAGCATCAGTGCCACTTCAGTGTTTCTACAATCAGAAAATAGCAGAATTGTGCCTCGTGCCTTGTGTAAAAAAAGAAGGAAGATGGGCCGTGCTCTAGATCGGTTTATAAAATTTGGGTTCAACGTAAAAAACCTCCACTGGAGGGAGAGGAACAGTGTTAAGGAGTTCATAGAAGAAAGTCTAGACTGAATGCAGGCTTTGGGGTAAAAATACAACTCTTACAAAAAAAGACTGCATAGGGAGAGGGAAATTTTACAGTGAAAATTTTGGGCTCAACAGGGGAGGGGGGAAGTAAACACATGCCGGGAACGAAAAATGGGTTTATCCCCTTCAGTTAAGAAAATCCCCCTGGGGGAAAGAAACGTCCCTAGATTTTCAGGAATGAGAGAATCAGCTTCAAGAGAACACCGAACTGAGAAGTGTACATCCCTTTAACAAAAACACGTAAATGTCAAAAACAACAGAATAACTTCAGATAGCCAAAGCATGTTGCAATACTATTTTTTCAGGTATAGGTTCCCTTAATGAGAGGATGTGTGAGTGGTTAAACCATCTCCTGCAACCATTAGTCACCAGAATCCCTGGTAATGTCCAGGACAGTAAACAAATCCTGAATTTGAGTGGAATTCTGATTACATGTGGTTAACCTCTGATGTCTGCTCGTTATACTCCTGCCCCCCCATGACAGAAGTTTAGTTGCTTTGATTACATTATACAATTTAGTAATTTTAGAAGAGCTTTTAGGAAGTTAGAAACCTGGGGGATCATGAACTTGAAAATTCCCCCGTAAACCAGATCCCCAAAGGGTTGCATATATGGAAGATTCCCACATTGGTGTACTCAGATAATTTCTTGTTACAGTGGACTGCCATTCTTACTAATTGTTCTTTAAGGCATGTTCACACGGCTTAAAATGGGCCATATTTCGGTCCGTAATTACGCGCCGAAGTGCGCAAAATTACGGGGCCCCAAAAAAGGCCCATTCTTCGGTAATTACACTTTCAAGGAACCTTTGGGTACGTTCCCCTGCCCGCCCGGCGAAAGCCGCCCGGGGGGGGGGAAAAATTGACGCACTTTCTACGGGTAAAACCGGCGTAGCAGTGATTGTTAGGGCCGGCGAAGTGCCGGCCCCCCGCTCACTCCCCCCCCCCGCCCCGGCCCCCGTCCACACGGCGTAATTGCGTGGCGTAATTACGCCCTGCAAATACACCGTGTGAACATAGCCTTACAGTTAATAAAGTTGATCATTCAATATGAAATCAAAAAGATCTGATCTCAAAAACAAACTGAAAAGTTGTCAACTTGCAAGAACATTCAATGGAAAAAAAAGTACTCGATTTTTAAACAGAAAATAGACTTGGCTCCCCAAAAAGAAAAAACATAAAAAATTTTAAGAAAATAAGTTCCTGGGCATTAAAAAAAAATTTTTTTTGGGGCAGGTTTTTTTTGGATATGAAAAATTTTATAAAAATTGATTAGTCACGTGAATACTTAATAGAAACAGCCCAAGAAGTGAACGAAAAACTACTGACCATTAAAATTAAAGGGGAACCCGCCCCATAGTTTATGCCCCTAGGCAGAAAAAGTAGTTCAACACGTGTTTCCAGCGTGTGTCCCTTTTTCTGAAAAGGCAGCAGTTTTAGAGTATTTAATGCTCAAATCTTATTCATGAAAAGGTGTTAGCCCCGCCCACCAAAGGCTAGTCCCACCCATCAAATGTTAACCCTGCGGGGTTTGAAAAAAAACTGACTCTTTCCATGACTGTATCGGGCAAAAAAACTCGATTTGACTTAAATACTATAGAACTGCAGCCTTACGAATAAGGGACACAGGCAGGCAACACAGGTTCACTACTTGTGTGCCCTCAGCAAGGGGAGGCATAATCTATTGACAGGTTCCTTTAAACTTTTTGGGCGAATTTATGTGATAATAAGGGCATAGGATGCAATGATTATGAACCCCCTCTACAGCCCTTTTTTTGGTGTGTTCTATTAAAGTGAGTAAAGTGGTCTATACCACATTCAAGGGCTCGTTTGGCTGTTTTATTGGGGGCTCGGGCCCAATAAAACACCCTGTCCCCGAGTCTCCCGGGCTCCAGGCCTCTGCGCGGGCCGGACACCGACGGGCCCCCTTAGCTGCATGTGCGCCCGCGGGGCACATCAGCTGAGGGCTTTGCGGGAGAGACGACGCCCCCTGCCCCGCAGACAGTGTCGGACCCGCAGGTCCCACCGGGGCTCCGGGTCCTCACAGCGTTTGAAGACCCCCCGGGGGCCCCGTGCGCCTCACCCAGCTCGCGAGATGTGATGCACGCACGTCCCTTTCCCGGGGCAAGCCTCATAGGCCGTGCCCCGAGGAGCTGCCGGAGGACGCGCTCCCCCGGGGAGTTAAGGGGGAGAATTTGTTTTTTTAAAACGGTTTTTACCTCCCTCTCCCCCATTTAATGCCGGGCCCTATATGTGCCTTGGCCCCATACCCGCCGTGGCCCCCCATACCCCAGCCGTGGCCCCATATACTGTGTGCCCCTATATGCCTGCCTGTGGCCCCATTACTCCCTGGGGCCCCCCATATCCCTCCCTGTCCCCCTATAATCCCTGCCTGTCCCCCCAAAAAGCTGCCTGTGGCCCTATAATCCCGCCTGTGGCCCCCATAATCCCCCTGTGGCCCCCATACCCCTGCCTTGGCCCCCATATCCCTGCCTGGGGCCCCCCATATACTGTGTGGCCCTAAAATGCCTGCCGGGGGCCCCCTATACTGCCCGTGGCCCCCTATCCCTGTCTGTGCCCCTTAACCCGCCTGTGGCCCCCATATGCTCCTGTGGCCCCAATCCCTTTTGGGGCCCCCCCTATGCTCCCGTGCCCCTATAACCCTGCTGGGGCCCCATATCCTGCTGTGGCCCCCATATCCCTCCCCTGGGGCCCCCCATATCCCTCCCCGTGGCCCCCAATTATGCTGTGGCCCCCCTTTTCCCTCCCTGTGGCCCCATACCCCTGCCTTGGGCCCCATAGCCTCCTGGGCCCCATACGCCTCCCGTGGCCACCATTTGCCTCCCTGGGGCCCCTATGCTGCCTGTGCCCCTATTTCCCGCCTGTGGCCCCCATATACTGCCTGTGTCCCTATATACCCCCCTGGGGCCCCCCATATTGCCTGTGTCCCTATATATGCCTGTCCCCCCCATATACTCCTGTGTCCCTAAAAAACCTCCCGTGGCCCCATTACTCCCTCAGGCCCCCCAATATACTCCCTCATGCCCCTTATTCTGCCCTCAGTGCCCCTATAACCTTCTTGTGGCCCCCCCCTATATACTGCCTAATTGCCCCCATATACT
Organism: Phyllomedusa bahiana; assembly: GCA_025379985.1. Classification (NCBI taxonomy): domain Eukaryota; kingdom Metazoa; phylum Chordata; class Amphibia; order Anura; family Hylidae; genus Phyllomedusa; species Phyllomedusa bahiana. Next base: position 131,959 of record JAODAL010006158.1, read on the forward strand.
GCCTGTGGCCCCTATACTGCCTCATGCCCCTATTACTTCCCGTGGCCCAATACTGCCTGTCCCCCCCTTAAAATCCCTTTCCCCCTTATCCCTCCCCGTGGCCCTTATATCTGCCTGTGCCCCCATATATCTCCCTGGGGCCCCTTATACTGCTTCAGTGCCCAAAATTTACCTAATGAGGGACTCTATACCTATAAATTAAGGATTGCGGGAAATGTGGGCTTTAAGATTTTTTTCCAAATTCAGGGACGAGTTTTGGGCCGGAAGAAATCAGCTAAGGGGTAAACCCGGGATGGAAAAAAAAGGGAAAGTGAACGATGCTGATCAGAAAAGACTCTCCGGTGAGTCAAAAAATGTAACTGCAGTGAATATTATATGTTTCAGAGCCTAATAGTATCCCCTTTTCTGGTCCCTGTATGGCGGTAATATATGCTCTAGGGCCTGTGGCATGGATAGTAATGTGGGGGTTGCTTCGGTCAGGGTCTGGCAGGATTTTTTGAGCCTTAAAGTTTGTAAAAATTTGGGGTCTTGGTTTTGTAGGAGGGGTTTTAGTAACAAACACTTTTTGGTGTTTCTCCCTTGTTGGATGTTTTGGTGATGTTTTGGGGTTTGTCATTGAAAGGGGAGAATTCTAAAAAGTAAATTTTTCATGGTGATTTTATGTACAGTGAATGCTGAGGAGAGGAGGGTCTTGTGGGATGTGCAGAAAATTTGTGACAGGAACAGAAGGTTTTTCTCTGTAAAAAAACATCCCCATTCACAATTTAGGCGCGAAAAATGTCGTGTGAACCCACCCCTACCCAGAAAAACCCCAAGGGCCCGAGCCCCCGGGTTTTTGTTTTAGGACCCTAGCAACGCCCCTGTCCACATTTATAAACTGTGTTCTATATCATCTTGATAGAACATAGCCTTTATATAAGACAAACACTAGTGTGATAATACCATAATAGAATAAGTGCTATAAATTCAGATACAGGTCATTGTAGGATCAGTAGCCATGGTGGAACTGGCTCACCAAAGTAAAAGAAATGTTCTAGTCAGGCTAGGGGAAACGTGGGCATGAAAAACCCAAAATGGGGGGCCCTTTGGATGACAGACTTGGAGTTTCCTTTGAACTGCATATACATCCATGGAAGAAGCAGTGAAAAGGAAAGAAAAAAAGCAGAGCCAGGTTAAGAAGATAGCGTAGCTGTAGGGTAGCCCCCCAAAATCAGCTCCACAGGTGGACCTCAGAATTAACCCACAGGTGGGTCCTCTTAATGAAATTTCACTTTTGGGCCCTACACACTGCTTCAAGTCACTACAATGGTACTTTGTGCTAACTTAATGATAGATCCCTACAATAACAGGGCCTCTAATGTCCAGCTAAGGACAAATCCTTGTCTAGGTTGTTAGAGTAGAAGACAAGAGTAATCCATCTTTCTATTCCGAGCAAGCAATCTGCCTTATATATATTTATATAAAAAGATTTCGCTAAAGCTGGACCCTAAGTGTTGACAGAAAAAGATAGCAGCTTGGTATTGTTTACCTCTTTGCATCTTACATCTTCCTTTTATTTTCCTATTCAAAAATAAAATGCAGATGGAAATCTTTTTTATGAAATATTAATTTATAAAAATGTGTTATTATCAGAAAAGTCGGTAAACTTTTTAGAACACTACGTTACTAGAAAAAAGTCTTATATTTGCTTACAGAATTTACAGTAGCACCAAGCAAAATACTAATTATTTTCCATTAAGTACATACAAAATGTAATAAAACCTCTTAATGCGGACTTAGGATATTTCCACCTGCCAGAAGAAACTGTATTTAAGGTTTAAAAATTTTCCCTTTAAAAATTTTTTTTTGCAAAACTAAGCCATTTTATGTCATGGAGCACTGAAAAACATAGGAAAAAGTCCTTTCTTAAAAAAACATTTAGAAAAGGGGCATAAAAAACAGGTTAAATCTTCCAGCTTGCTGAAGATTGCATTTCACCTGGGCAAAATACTTTTTCTAAGTTAGCTAAAGCAAGGAAAAAACTGCATCAATTTAGAGATAAGTCAGGTATAATGAAAGATCTCCTTTTAGGGATGGAACAGATTTTTCATGCATCTCCTGGAGGTTGATAAAATTGCATGTTTAACAATTTTGCACATAAAGCCCAAAGGATACTAGGAAAGGCTAACCTAGCTTGAATGCTCTTTTTTGGATGTGCAGAAATATATTCTTAGGTAAATTATAGGCAAAATGCCATTTGAAAATAGTCTTCATAGTGAAAAATCCAAAATTACAAAATGTATGCAGAGACTCTCTGCCTTTTGATTGTAAAAATAACTACCTGCAGACAAATCATGGATGTAGTCCCCAAAGAAACACCAGGGGTTTTAGGTCTATAATAGAGTAGGTGGATCTAGCTGGGGTTTTCAGTTTTTGTGGAGCTATTAATATAGCATTGTAGGAGGAGATTGCATGGTGGATGTTGCTCCAAGATTAGCACCATATTTGTAGGCCGTTTAGAATACAGACAAAACAGCGTGTGTGACATCTCAGTGAAAAAAACTTTGAGATTCTTAGTTGACATGTTTTGATCAAAAAATGTTTAAGTCACCCCCGGCTTACAACGTGATCTCAAGTCGGGTGGTCCTACTCTATCTTTACCTCTCAATAGAGACAAATACAGACTTCTCATTGGGTCAACCAACCTCCATTATCCAGAGAGAAAAATAAAAAAACACCAACCTTGCAAGCAAACTGCACTGATATAACAGCCTGGGAAGGCAGGGTGCAAGAAACCAAAATGGAGGCATCCCTTCCTCCCTTTTATAGATTAAAAGCAATATATGCCAAATACAACATATAGTTTCTGCACAAAAAAAACATTTCTGAAAAAACACAATTTTGGGAAACCTGGGTCCACTGGCAGGGCTGCAGCTATATAAAATATATATATACACCCAGGTTCACATTGTGTCCATGTAAAAGTATATGCCCTTTTGACATCTCATGGGATTTGATTAGCTCTCTAGAAACATGATCTTCTTGGATAAATGATTCTGGCACATCAAAAGTTACACTTCAACACTGTAGTTAGGTTTAAAATTGACCTTAGTGAGCTTTATTCTTCATTTGTCATACTTTAGAGGGCAGTGTACAATGCAAAATAATATAAACCCTAGGCTGTCTATAAACCCTAGGCCATCGCTCACTAACCATGGTCTGACCATCCCCAGCACCAAAAACAATAGCATCCTTCCCTATGGTCACACAGGTTTGCAGCACCTAGTTCGCACAGGGTTGAAGCACCTGATCTTTTTCAGAATGGGAGCCCCACCTGCAGAGTTCACAGCTTTCTTAATGAGCTCTCTTAGGTGTCCCAAAATTTGCGAAATTAGATCAAGGCTGGAGTGGAGACAAACCTTTCCTGGATAAAATCTAAGCTACCCACGGTCCAAGCCAAAATGTTTACAAAAAATCAGCTTCAAATGGTAGACTCCCAGAATCATCCATGGTGGGCCCCAGAATTAACTCCACTGGTGGGCCGCCAGAATTAAATTACACTGGTGGGCTCTAGAATCAATTCCAATGGTGGGCCCCAGAATCAACTCCACTGGTGGAAACCCCGAGAATCAACTCCACTGGTGAACCCCAGAATTTGACTCCACTGGTGGGACCCAAGAATCAACTCCACTGGTGAGCCCCAGAATTTAACTCCCACTGGGGAGCCCCAGAATCAAATCCATTGGTGGGCCTCAGACACCACAGTCCAACACTTTATATTTTTTTAAAAAAAAACTGCCCATTTTTGATTAAAAAAAACACCAGCTTCAGAAAGAGACCATTCCACAACAAATCTTCAGCATTGGGCTAATGGCTGCAGACTTATAGTACATTCGTAATATAGGTGGTATTTAGTACATTTTTTGTTTCCCCTCTTTTTGTCACCTTTTTCACCTTCATTTTGTCTTTATTTCATTTCTGAGAAGGAGCAGGGATCAAAAATGGAGACTCTAGGGAAATATTTGTTTTACTTGGGATAAGGATAAAGGCACTGGAAGTTAGGGATTTGTTGACGTTTGATGGGAAAAAATTTTGTATGAACATAAAGGGCCACATGCATGAAACCTGTCTTGGTCTAAAGCTCACTTTGTTGCCATGGGAACCAATCAGAGCCCATAGCAACCAATCAGGGGCGCCCCTCTAATTTTTCTCTAGGCTCTAATGAAATGTAAGGGGCGCTCTGAGGTTGTATGCTTTTGGTCACAAAGGAGTTTTAGACCTAAAAGTTTTCATACATGTGGCCCAAATAGTCCCTTTTTTTTTTTTTTTTTTTTAAGAACTAAAGGAGACCATCTCTTAACTTTAGCAATGT
>JAODAL010006159.1:0-136305 GCA_025379985.1 Phyllomedusa bahiana
TCCTGCACTGTCTGCAAAACTGGATCCATCCACAAAAAGAACCATATCCGGGTTGTCAAGCGGAGTTTCATGTACAGAGGGCAAATGAGAGGTTTCCATATTCATGACTTCAAAGCAATCATGACTCTCTTCATATACACTGGATACTTCCGATTCCTCTTCATCCTCATTCCCCCCTTGAGGAAAGGGAAGTAAGGTGGCTGGATTAACAACACCAGGCTTCAGACGCCCCATTACTGGAGGTACCTTCAACCAGCCAATATTTTCAGGCCCTTTTGACCAAAGATGCGCAGGATTTCTTTGTATTACATCGCGTGGGAAATTGTCTGCTGGAAGAATGTGTTCAATTCGGTGCGGGGAAGACATCATGAGCCAAACTTCCTCTTCGGTTAAATTTGAAGTGAGTGAGACAGACCCATCCTCATGGAACCTGATGTTGGCCTGGATTTTCGACAGCAGATCCGTACCCAACAAGTTGACTGGGCAGGTGTCCGAAACAACAAAAGTGGAGAGAAGGTTGGATGAGGACCTGCCCACCACCAAGGGTATTGTCAATGGGGAAGTACGTGGAATGCCATCCACACCGATACATGTGACGTTCATGTCGGACAGATAGCCGGGGTGCACTTCAGGTTTCTGTATGACGCTTCTGGCTGCACCGGTATCCACGAGGAAAGTAACGGGATTCCCCTTAATAGGGATTGTCATCCTTGGAGTAGGTCCATGAGGAGAGGTCTTCCTGTAGGGTTTTGTATTCATATGAAAAAGCGTGGGTAACGGCTTGCCCGAATCCTATGGATGCTCCGCCTGTGGGATGCTGTAGGCAGGGCGGGCATTGGGATCCTCATTGGCTTGGGCCGCCAGTGGTCTGTTACCATCTCTCCGTTGTCGACAGGGTGCTCTGCAGTCCCTTCTAAAATGTCCAACGCGATTGCATCTAAAACATACAGGACGCGGTCGTGGAGATCCATCTTCCTATTCTGTTACTATCATAACAGGAGTTGTCTTCGTTTTAGAGGCTGCTGGTAGGTAGTTCTCGATTGCTCTAGCCACTTGGAGTACTATATTCATATCCAGAGACTTGTATTCCGGTCTCACCATTTTCAGTTGTTTCTTGATGGGTTCTCTTAGTTCTTCCACAAAGGCTGAGGTCAGCATATGTTTGTGCGGTTTTTCAAAGGAGGAGAAACCTAAATCATTGAACATCCAAGTGAGAAATGCTTGAAACTTCTCCACGGTCTCCTCTTTTTCTTGTGTGATGTCTGTAAGATTTTGGGCCTGATCCGAGAGCCTGTCCTTCACCCACTCCTTTAGCCTCTCACAGAATTCCACACCTGAATCCGCAGTCAGGTCATCAAAGTTGGGGGTGTATACAGAGATTTCTCCATAATGGGCCAGTAGGAATCTCCTGCCCTTACTTCGCATAGCCCCTTCAAGTCCTTCCACGTGGCCGTGTAGTTCTTGCAGATCTGCACCACTTTGCTGTAGAAGGGCATAGGTTGCTTCTCTGGATCTGGAAGACTACCAGACAGGTTAGATGCTTGTACAGGGGTAAATGTAACATAATATGTTTGTGCTTTTGCACCAACTGCTGCAGATGCCATATGACTTGGACCTAGAAGGCTAGGAGGTGCTGTGCCTGTTGTCCTGGATTGGTCTGATAAACCTTCCCTGTGTCCCCTTCCTGTCAGACCCATGGGAGTACTGCTGATGGGCTATCTCCACCCCCCCCCCAGGTCCTTAGCGTACTTCTCCAGGAAGTATTGGGCTGTTCTTCTTTGTTCCTCTGTCAGGCGTTGTGTCTCCTCTCCCCTTATTGCTCCACCCAGTAAATAATCTTCTGCTCCTAGCACCATAAGGCTACTGGTTCCTGGTCACCAAACATCTCCTGTTACTGTGTCCATTATAGGAAATAATGAGGTTGGATTGTTAACTATGGGCGCCGCCATCTTAGCCCCGGAAGTGGAAGTGTTGACCCCCGGAAGGGGCGGGCAATAACCCCGAAGGAAGTGGAAGTGACATCAGAAGTTCCTGTAGGTTAGGCAAGATGGGAGCAGTGGGTGTGTCTAAAGGCAGACGTGACATAGGAGGGGCGGCAACTGGCACTAGTGACTTCAGGGGTGGTGCTGCACTAGGGGCAGGAGCCGTGGGTTGGGCTACAGGAGGCGAGGTATTGTTGTGGACAGTTGTGGGGGCGGGTAATGGCACCAGAGGTTCCGGTATACTAGGCATAGTGGGTGTAATAGGTGGAGCTAAATTGGTAGGCAATGCTATAGTAGCTAAAGCAGGGATGGCTTGTGATGCAGATGAGCCGTCTTTGGGGCGTGACGCTGCACAGTTACAACACCCCTCTCTCCACCCGATTGAACACATCACAACTCACACAAGCCCAGGAATTCAGCTCTCTGCCATTACAGTGCGGTGGCCTCACACTTTCCTTTGTTTCAGAAACTTCTCCTGGGGGATGGTACACATAGGCAGTTGCACCCTCAGTGCCCCACCTTTCTTTATAAATCTATATTGATACACTGCACCAGTATTCAGCCATCAACAACATTCCAAAATCCTTCAATCTACCTTCCTTCTGCATTAACCCTCAGACATTTCCATAATTTTTTTTATCACAAATACTTTCTGAGGTCTCAAATCACGCTTCAGCTGCTTGCAATAAACCCAAATCCTTCAGTCTACTACGCTTCTCCAATATTCAGGCTGGAGCCATCTAAGCCACTATCATCAGATCCTTCACTTTGTCTTGTGCCTCTCTGACCGATCTCTGCACTTATTGTTTCTTATCAACACAATGAGACTCAGATCTAACATTCTTAGTTCCCTCTAAAACCAGCAGATGGCACTGTGCACCATCCTAAACTCACATACAGCAGAACAGCTCAATCCTACTCATCATACACAATTTGACTTAATTAACCTCGGAGGCAAGACATATACGGTTACAAAACAGTAATAGGGAGTGTTGAGTTTCTAAGTTTGGACTGCAGCCTTTTCCTTTCTCCCCCCTCTTTGTTGAGAAGTGGTGTTGCTGCAAACATTGGTCCTAGACCAGTCTTGCTCTTAGTTAGCACGTCACACAATCCCTATCACACACAAAACAAGACACGTATCGAATAGCGCAAAATTGCTGAATGGGCCGCTGTTCCCTTCTCTCTACCAAGAAGGGGCGCTCAACGACTCCACCACCAGAAGAGCATTAATTACCTCAACCACAGATTGAGTCTCTGAGAACCTGAATTTGCCTACTCTTGACCAAGTAGTGTACTCACTGACTCCACCGCTCAGAGGAACCCTATAATCTGTGGGAGTCCCAGCAGGACCAATTAGAAAATCCCTCAATGCTCAATACACATAAAACAGAAAAACCCCACTGGAAAGCACTCTGACAGGTTCGTAATAAAGCAGTGACTGACCATATACCTGTCAGGTCCATCCAGAATATCGAGGACCCAGATGCGACCCAACCACCGAGACAAGACTTTCCAGAGTAAGAGAATTTAAAAACTCTTACCTGTACTTGTTTGGGAGCGGCCGTCTCCTCCTTGTGTCTGCGGATAATCACACCTTAGCCTGCATCGATATCCTTGGATGTTTTATATGTATGTATATATCTCACTGCTCCTCACACGGGGCACCAAGTGTTGTAGATGGAACCGCAAAAGGGCTCTACTTTCCAGTAGGGGACCACATCAGAATATTAGTTGGCACGTGCCAGAGAATTCACAGCCTGACACTTTCTTAGACAAAGAGTTCTCCGAACTTTATTACACAAACTCAAGGTTTTAACAGGTTGGGGGTGTACACATTCCTTAAGCAACATCTACCCTCCTAATTGGCTCTTCTTATCTACATTTTAAATGACCCCCCTCTCTCTTTGTTACAGGGAAGAAAAATAACTAAGGTGAGCAGCCATTTTGGCATATCAGGGTGTGTCTGAACACAGACGCCATCTTGTGGGTGGAATAGACATTACATATAATACATTCTATAACAGTTATCCTTTACAAACAGCGGCCATTTGCTAACACATTAAAAAGTGTATAGTTATACAGGCAGCTTTTATGTGCAATATATATATAAAGACATGTGAGGTATTATACTGATTAATACATTAAAATAGAGACACAAAGGATCACACATATATAACCTTTGTTCCCATCCACAACACACCTGATATCTGATAGTCCAGATGTAGAAAGGGGAATAGCTGAGTGGAGAGAGAGGATGCCTCACCTAGACCACTGCCATGTAGATGAGCCTGTGAAAAGGAACGATGGGTCCATCTGCCATGCCTCATCATAAAGGGGGGAGGTGTGAGGAAAATGGGCAGGGCAGCTATGATTATCATAAGGTCTGTTTGTAGCTGTCATAAGAATCGTATGTATGTAGAGTATTATGTGTATTCTGTATTGCTGTAGCTCATAGACTTCCATCCCCCTTTGGGAATGGAATTTGTAGCCAACATCACACAAGTCCTTTAGATAATTATATAACCCCACTTGTTTTTATAGCCTAGTGCTGTCTCTGTGAAGCAGCATATTTATGCCATTTTATGGCCAGTTCTGTATATACAAGTGTCAACAATACTTGATAGAAGGCTAAAACCATATCAGCCCAGATGTGCCCTATGCCATGCCCACAGCCATAAAATTCTAGCCATCAAAGTTCAGGGTTCATATACCTGTCACCATGGAGGCACAGCCCGTGAACGCCATCTAGTGGAGACAGTGAGCAACAGTCCTCATTAAGCATCAAGGGTCCGTCCACCTCATTATATCTTCAGCCAGTGATTGCGATCTAATTATCCTAATTAGCTGATGGGAGGGGGGAAAACCTGAGATGGTGAGTTGGGGCCATTAAAACACATTGCCAGTCTCACATCTTTGTACATAGTTTGGGGTAAAATTATGGATTGAGCTGCATCTTTCATCCGTACCCCTGGATTTGAAAGCTGAGCATTGTAACTGTAAGGACTTTCTAAGTTTTCTCCCTTTTATTTTATAACTGTTTGCTATGTATGTCACATTCATTATTATTGTATATTTCTTATGTAAGCACTGTACCCCGTTTAGTATTAAAATATTACAATTAATACGTGCTTTCTTGTTGCTGTAAGAATCCATAACCTTTAAGAAGTGTTTTTAACCTTGTACCTGCTGGAGAGCAGTGAGGTAATCCTCTAAGTGTTTTTAAGTATATTTTTGGATCAGAGTCCTTCCCTCTGATTTCCTTTTCTTTGGATTATTGAGGAAGGTGGTGGCAGCAGATATTTTTGGGGCTGAAATTGTCTTGGGGTGTGATTTATGCATGATTTGCCACCTGAGTGAGAGGTGAGTGCAACGTGGAAATAAATCAGCTCCATTACAGTGGCCCCCAGTCACGTGCTGGTGAGTGTGTATGTGACAGTTACATTGTCTATTATTGTGACTTAGATACAAGGTCAGATAATATTGGTAATCTGTGCAGAAATTGTACGCATTTCAAACTTTTCTCCCTGCCTTATGTATGTTACTCAATGTGCTCAGAAAAAGACATGACCATACAACTGGCAGTGCTATTAGTTATACTGTGTTTGTCTATAATTGCTACTTAGATACAATCACACCACATTGTATTAGTACAAAAAGAAATCAAGTGAGTTCCAAATTTACTTTTTCTCCCTGCATCATGGATGTTTATTCAATATGCTCAGTAAAAGGCATGAGCTATATCTGACTGCACATCATTAGTGTTTGTCTAGACTTGTGACTTAGGCAACATTCCGATCACGTTTGATTACTAATCAATGCTGAAATCCACATTGTTCCAATGGTTTACGTACTATTTTTTGCAACTGTAAGTTGGCTTGGATGTGTAGCTATAGCATGGTGGATAGAGAGGGGGGTTGTTATAGTCACACCAAAACCCCTCTGCCTTGCAATAATACATAGGGGTGCAATGATTGGGAGGAGCTTGAGATCTGTCACAGTAAGATCTGTTCTACCTCAGAGTAATTTCTCTAGGGCACAGTTGTCAAGCTCAAGGTTTGAGGGCCCAATTGGGCCCACCATGCTCCATTATGTAGCTCCCGAGAGCATGGACACAGCTAGTGGGCAACTCACTGGTAGTGGCACAGTTCTGACAGCCCTACCAAGGCACCTAGCCACCGTCCAATGGCCCTTCAAAGGCAATGACAATGCTGCAGTGAAAATGAGCTCTAGGGTATCTGCAAGTGATGACAAGATATCCACAATCTATATAACTGACTGCAAACACTTATATTAGTTGATAATATCTCAGGACAGAACAATACAATCCACACAATGCTAACAAAACCAAATCTTCATGGAGAAGCAAGAAATGACCACTCCACTCTAAATGAGCTCAGGCTGTGCAGCCGGGTCAGCTGATCCACCCTGAAAGTTGTTTGAGCCGGGTGTCCAGCAACTGCTTCACATGTAATTTAATAGAAGAGAGGAGATTTTCCAGTTGCAGCTATACAGGAGGATTGCCCGGACATTTGTTGGGTAATTTAACCCTATGTGGCAGTGGATGGATTCCTTGGACATCTCTGTTCTCCTGCAGAGCTGGGCCATAGGATTTGTAAGTTCTTCCCATGGTCACCTCCACAATTGTGCATGCTAATTAGCACACACACTGTGTGTGTCTAATGTTAATATCACTGAGGAGATTTCTCAATAGTGTCATAAAGGCATGAATTAAACATTTAGAGCAAATTTCACCAAATTTCTAAAAAAAAAAGCCTTTATGGCATCGTACAGCTCGTGCAACCTCCTAGACTTATCCACCTCCAAAATATTGGGCATCTGTATGACTTCTCTTGACCATGTACAATTGTAGGCAATATATTTGATGGACACCACACGGTTCAGGGGAGAGTAGACCACGAGTAACACAAAGTACACAGCCCTTTGAGACCTGTGTAGTACAATAGGCTAGTGGTAGAGTAATTTATTGTCTAGACAATAGTAATGCTTCAATAATAGAGAACAGCGGACGAGGAAAATGTTTTCAAATGTTTTATTACTTTTTATTTTTCTGGGCACAAAAAAATAATAATGAGGTGAAGATACAGACTGGACCATCTGCAGCAGGCAGAGAGCCCCCATAGTTCATATACAGCTATGACACAAGCTTCAATTACATAGAGATACAACAGAATGTCGATAGAAGAGGTCTCGTTTATCTAAAACATACCCCTAAGTAATAAAAAAACAAAACGAAAAACATCCCCTCTCACTTCCTTCAGGTTCTCCTCTCTCCACCTGCGCTTCTCCTTCCACTGACCATTTGGAGTAATGTACATTATTACTGTCAATAAATAGCAAATCTCGAAAACATAACAGTGGCTAACACCATTCCTATGACAGAGGTCTCCTTATCAGAAGACTAAAGCGGGGACATGAGGTGGATGACACAGGTTCCTCCTCACCTGGGCCAAAATTTTATCCGGAATCTATGGCCAAGAATGCCAACAACCTGTGGGAGCTCTGCGAGGTCCATTGGAACGTCCACCAACAAAGATCTCAGGAGACCTTCAACTCCATCATCTGAGAGACAAACCAAAAACTAAGACCTAAAATCTGTGGCAGATGACCCAAGAGGACCAACATGGACTAACCCTAAGATACATCAACCAGTAAAGGAGATGTTAACATAGATCTGATCAACTCCACCGTCAAAGATCCAAAATATTCTAGGTAGCATCAGACATCTATGGTAGATGGCCCAAAAGTGCCAACATGGCATAAAACCATGATACAGACTATCTGGGATGTCCAGAACCCAGTCCAGCAGTGAAGGACATGTTTCCAGAGATCTTTGTAATCTGTCAATGCCACCATCTAAGATCTACAGATCTGAAATATTCACCTATGGCAGATGACCCAAAAGTGCCATCATGGCTAAGGACTACTAGGGTGTCCACTGACGCATGGTCAGTATAAAACATGTTTCAACAGATCTTACCAGACTATCTAAAGTCTACAGATCTGGAAAACCCAACCAATACCACAGTTGCAGTCTCACATCAATAGAATGCCACTACACCTTGAAACCATGAACAGCATCTGGAGACCACTGACTAAGCTAACATCAAAGCCTAGAGGACTTCAGCTATCCTGGAACGTCCAAAAGTTGGACACAAGTAACAGGTTTTTGTAGTTGGGGGCTGAAAGAACATCCCAGAAAGCAACCATAAGGACATCCACACAATGACGCGGTAAGGACACCCCCATGGCTTAAAAGCATGACCAGGATGCTTTTTGAAGACTACTGATAGGGCTACCATCAAAGTCTAGAGAATTTCAACTATTTCGGAACATCCAAAAGTTGGGTACAAGTAACAGGTTTTTGTAGCTGGGGCATAATGAAAAGACATACAAGAAAGCCACCTTAAATACATCCATAGGCAGCCACTATAAGGACATCCATAGACAGTTGCCATAAAGACATCCATAGACAGTCGTCATAAGGACATCCATAGACAGTCGTCATAAGGACATCCATATACAGTCGTCATAAGGACATCCATAGACAGTCACCATAAGGACATCCATAGACAGTCACCATAAGTACATCCATAGACAGCCACCATAAGGACATCCATAGACAGCCACCAAAAGGACATCCATAGACAGCCTCCATAAGGACATCCATAGACAGCCTCCATAAGGACATCCAAAAACAGCCTCCATAAGGACATCCATAGACAGCCGCCATAAGGACATCCATAGACAGTCGCCATAAGGACATCCATAGACAGCCGCCATAAGGACATCCATAGACAGCCACTATCAGGACATCTATAGACAGCCATCATAAGGACATCCATAGAAAACCACCATAAGGACATCCATAGACCGCCACCATAAGGACATCCATAGACAGTCGCCATAAGGACATCTATAGACAGCCACTATAAGGACATCCACAGACAGCCACCATAAGGACATCCATAGAAAACCACCATAAGGACATCCACCATAAGGACATCCATAGACAGCCACCATAATGACATCCATAGAAAGCCACCATAATGTCATTCACACATAAGCACCATAATGAAAACCACCATAACGAAATACATATACAGTCACTATAAAGGACATCCACAGACAGCCACCTTAAGGACATCCATAGTAAACCACCATAAGGACATCCACCATAAGGACATCCATAGACAGCCACTATAAGGACATCCGTAGACAGCCACCATAAGGACATCCATAGATAGCCACCATAAGGACATCCTCAGAATACCACCATAAGGACATCCACAGACATCCACCATAAGGACATCCATAGACAGCAACTATAAGGACAGCCACCATAGGGACATCCACCATAGAGACATCCATAGACAGCCACTACAAGGACATTCACAGACAGCCACCATAGATAGTAAGTCTAGGTTTCCTGGACAGTGGAGGAGGACCTGTGCCATAACCTAGCTTCCCTGCCGAGTGCTTAGGCAAATGGTGCAGTATCTTGACTCCATAGTAGACCGGAGATATCGATATATATATGTATATATATATATATATATATATATATATATATATATATATATATATATATATATGGACTCTGACGGTCGGCACGTAGAAACAGACGTCAACATTCTAACTTCACGAAAGATGATTTACGACCTTCTGGGCAACACACACAAGAAGACACGAGCTATCTCCGGCCGCACTACAGCAACTCCGCTAAATTTTTGGTGACACCATTTGTCGAGCAGACGACAGGGAGAGCGTGAAGAGTCACAGTCCTAATGGGAGAACGCAGGGAATGAAACAGCATCTTACGGAGGGAGAAGGAAAATGAAGATCCGCAGCCTCCGGGGAGGGGCAGGAATGTTGGGGTACTGGAAAAACCAAAAACAGGCGTCAACGGCGGCGGCGTCTACGATGGAGGATGGAACAGCTGTGGTTATGTAACAGTGAAAGTTATCAAATCCTCTACGTAGTTTCATCTTCAGAATACGTCATTGTCACAAAGAGTTAAAGCACCAACTAGTTCAATGTCTAGGCTAAAACACGGAAAAAATCTGTCGCTTGCGTTTTTTTTTGTTTTTTTATTCGTTTTTCTGTATTTATTTCAAGTACAAAGTTAAAATGCCTTTTATGTTTTCTTTTTGTTTCTGTAATAATAATAATAATAATAATATAGAAGAGTAAAATAACCTATAGCAACTACAAGAACCGCCCCCACCCCCTATAACAAAAGGAAGAAAACCAAGAAGAAGCTCGAAAGGAAAAACTAAAGCCAAAAACAGTCGTCGACCGATAGATTTAATTTAACAATATATATTTCTCATAAAATGTTTAGCACCTTTTTAAATCACCGTCCACCTTCTGCTTTACTTAAGGAATCCAGGCATTCGATTTATTTTTATTATTTTTTCGTGGTTTTTATTTTCTAGTTTTTCTTTTTTTTATTTTTTTAATTATATTTCACTCAGGGCTGTGCACAATTAAATGAGACGAACAGTGAATTATGGGAAACAATGAGATTTTCTCATCACCTGTAGAGTCCATTGCTGTTGATCCATTTAAGGGGTTTTGCCACGGTCTAATGTTGATGTGGGATCCTCCAAAATGGGTTTTTAATCACTTTTCAAAATATATGTCATTAAAAAAGTGAAGCCTGTGAGATCTACAGCCTGACTTACATGCCCTTAGTTTTTCTGACAGTTTACATTAGACACGACCAGGAGCTGATCTGGCCGCGCTTGCGTTGTTTGCACTTATCTGATGGCAGGACACATGAAGGGACTGGGGAGAAAAGATCCTGTGTCTTTTGTATAGAGAATCCACTGGTTGTAATGTAATTATCTGAGTAAACATGCAGACCCTCCCTAGCTCCCTGCTCAGCCCTCCTCCCTCCCTGCGTCAGTTTGTGAACAAATGAAAGAACGCTGCCTGCTCGGAGCTTATCTTTTCTCCTGTGCACAATACAGTTATCCTCTGTAGATTAGCCAAACAATGTTTACTCAAATACAGAGACTGAGTATCAGGAGCAGGCATTGGAGGTAGAGCAATGACATCACAGAGGAGGTACTTGTTTTTTTAAACACAGAAACACAACGCCCCTTTTTTCAAGCCTCAAGAGTGGAGTACCAGCCTGTTAGGTAAGGAATTTACTTCTTGACAAAACCCCTTTAAGTCGAAAACTGCTAAAAGGGGTCACTCTACCGTCACGTTCCTGGTTGTGGAGGTCAGTCCGTAATTTGGCTCCTATAGAAGTTTTTGGGGCCCTGTTGTATCTTCAATATTGGATTTATACAGAACCCGAAGAACAATCCGATCAGATCGGACTAGGGAAATATTGGTTAGTTTGGGAGGAAATCTCCGTTACATGGTGACACCTGCAGATCCATAGGAACTCCCCGCTCCCTATTACAGAGAATCCATCTACCGCTTTTGTCCCCATTTGGCTTCTACGTCTATTTTCTTCTCTAGTCACATCCGAAGCCCCTTTCAGAAAGTCTGGAAACAGACAGCACTATAGCTCCGGTCTGTGACCCACCAGCTCTAATGGGCATCCCTGTTCCCACAATGCACTGCTCTCCGTTGTCAGGAATGCAGCAGAAATCATAATGCAGCTTTAGCCCTGGCGGCAGCATGTAACTTAGATTCACTACAACATTGGCCTCGTATTTGGTTGTATCTGCTGTGCAGGGCTGGGACAGGATGGATTGGTTATAGCTAATCTGTATGGTTGGCTACATCTGCTGCTTATGGGTCGGACAGGAAGGACTGGCTGTATTTGCTCAGTAGAGGTTGGATAGGTTTGGTTATTTAGTAGTAATTGCTCAGTATGGGTTGGATAGGATTGATGGGTGTTATCTGCTCCATATGGGTTGGACAAGGTTGACTGGTTGTATCTGCTCTGTATGGGCTGAACAGGATTAGTTATATCGGGTGTATGTGGGTTGGAAAAGATTAGTTGGTTATACCTGATCTGTACATTTTGGACAGGATAACATGGTTATATCTTGTGTATTTGACTGGACAGGATTAGCTACATCTGGATGGACTGGATAGGATTAGTTATATCTGGTGTGTATAGTTTGAACAGAACTAGTTATATCTTCTCAGTATGGGATGGGCAGGATTAAATATATCTGCTCCCTATGGTTTGGATTAGTTGTGTCTGCCCAGTATAGGCTGTATAGGATTAATTATATCTGCTTCCTTTGGTTTGTCTGGGTAGGATTAGTTATATCTGGTTTGGATAGGATTAGTTATATCTGGTGTGTATGGTTTGGATAGGATTAGTTATATCTGGTCTGGATAGGATTAGTTATATCTGGTGTGTATGGTTTGGATAGGATTAGTTATTTCTGGTTTGGATAGGATTCGTTATATCTGGTGTGTATGGTTTGGATAGGATTAGTTATATCTGGTCTGGATATGATTAGTTATATCTGGTTGGTATGGTTTGTATAGGATTAGTTATAGCTGGTTTGGATAGGATTAGTTATATCTGGGGTGTACAGTTTGGATAGGATTAGTTATATCTGGTTTGGATAGGATTACTTTTATCTGGGGTGTATGGTTTGGATATGATTAGTTATATCTGGTTGGGATATGATTCATTATATCTGGTGTGTCTGGTTTGCGTAGAATTAGTTATATCTGGTTTGGATAGGATTAGCTATATCTGGTGTGTATGGTTTGGATAGGATTAGTTATATCTGGTTGGGATAGGATTAGTTATAGCTGGTTTGGATAGGATTAGTTATATCTGGGGTGTACGGTTTGGATAGGATTAGTTGTATCTGGTTGGGATAGGATTCATTATATCTGGTGTGTATGGTTTGCGTAGAATTAGTTATATTTGCTCAGTATGGTTTGGATTAGTTGTATCTGCACAGAATAGGCAGGATAGGATTAGTTAAATCTGCTTTGCATGGTTTGGATAGAATTGGGGACATCCGCTCTGTATGAATACACATACTTTACATCCATGAAGAGTGCTGTACGGACTCTGCCCAGCTGAGTCCAGTATTGACCTCCATGAATCTATTATCTTCTAACCAACTATAAATAAAAGCTTTGACATCTGGATCTGATCTAGACAGATTGAGTGAACACACAGAGGTAACCTGTTAAGGCTCAGACCTCTCCTTATGCCTCATACAGATGATGAAGTCCAGGCGTGGATCACTATCAAAGCCACCCATGAAGAGGACCATCTTCAGCTTGGCCCTTCTTTTCATCACGACTGCAGACACTGAAAAGGCCGTCTCACTTGTTTTATGCTACACCACTCATGACACCATGAAGAGGACCGTCTACAGCTTGGTCTTCTATGCTACACCACTCATGACACCATGAAGAGACCACTACACTGGTCTCATGCTACACCACTCATGACACCATGAAGAGGACCGTCTACAGCTTGGTCTTCTATGCTACACCACTCATGACACCATGAAGATGACCATCTACAGCTTGGTCTTCTATGCTACACCACTCATGACACCATGAAGAGGATTGTCTTCAGCTTGAAGAGGACCATGTTCAGCTTCTGCTTCTACTCTACATCACTCTTGACCTTCCAGAACATCATAACGTCTCATCAGGTCCCAAATGTAACAGAAAGAGACATTGTCAATGGGAAACCCAGCACTCATGAAAAGACACAGAGTGACAACAGCAGGGAAGAGGGAAATGCAGATGACCATTGTATTGGTTACATCTACCAGAAACTTGAACCTCCGTTGTCTTTACAATGGAAGTGAGTGTGATGTATTCTAGACATAGAATCCATATGAAGTTGGGTGGGAAGATCTTTTCTAATAGACCGTAAGGTACAAAGCAAACGATACAATGAGAACATTGAAAGCTCTGTCAACGTGAGAAGGCCTACAAACCATCAAAGTGTCCGACACGTGTGGCCATTGTGTCCAGCAATAGGATTGCAGAACTTACTCCAGGATGAGTGAAGCTTTCTAGCACAAATAGTTTTAGCAATTCATGTACCATAAGATGAAAATTGGAAATATCCCCCCCTGTCCCCGAGAACTGGACATAGACACCAATAGTAGGTGACTCATGGCTGCCTGCTATACGATCCCACACCAAATACTCTTTCTCTTGTTCCCTGCATTTGTGTGTGGCAGTAGTTGATAACAGCATAGGTATCCATCAGAATTCACATTTTGGGACTGTTCTGATTGATGTGTTGCATCCCCATTGCTGCCTCCTATAAGATCAAGATGTCTTCACCTGTATGGAGTTGGAGAAAACAATAGACTTGGCCATGACAATCAAGCATGATGAAGTCCAGGAGTCGGCCACTATCGAATCCAACCATGGAGGGAGCATCTTCGGCTTGTTCTTCCTGTACACCACACATGACCGCATCGAGGGAGGTGGTGGAGAAGCTTCTTATGGCAGAAGAATATAGACTTGACCATGGCAATCAAGCATGGATGACCTAGCTAACCTCCAAGACAGGAGACCGGAGGGTGCTAGCTTTACATGATTTGACGATGCACAATATGTATGACTGGTTAAGACCACCATTATGTTAATTTCATAATACAGAAGTATCCAGATCTATCTTATTAATTAGTTAAAAAATCACTGTCATCCTCCTTAAGAACATGAATCGAGGATCCACTGACTTCAGAAGCACCATCTGGGATCTTGGTTAACTTTGTTTTGACCAAACCATCTGAGATCACAGAATCAGGTGCTATACCCACTGTGTGTTCACCAAGACCTGTCTAGCGCATCAGGTGATAATACCTGAAGTGATTCCAAAATTCCATATTCCCTGATGCCATGGAGCGGTGTTTTAGAACGTGTCGCTCCCACACTTCGTGCCTTGCTTTCTCATCTAGAGATGGAGCATGTGGTCGTTTTTTTTTGCCATCAACCCTGCTGTCAGGACTCGTTCCATTTCTAGTTTCAGAGAGTTTACCAGAAATGAGAGACGCCACACGTACTACCAAGCGCCATGAGAGGTCCACTTCTTATTAAAGGGGTGCTGCGACCATAGCCTTTGATGGTGTATCGATAGGATATGCAATCAAAGTCTGATAGGTGCAAGTTCCTCGTCTTGGACCAGCATGTATCTTGGGAACGGGGCCCTAAAAGTGTTGGCTCATAACGTAAAGCTGGTGACTCGTGCACACAACTCCATTCTGGCCTAGGGAAGTTGTGAGTAGGGCCGAACACATTGCTACCCTGTACTGGGAACCCTGATAGAACAGAATGGAGAGTCATGTGCAAGCCTAACTGGTTCTTCACTCCAAGCCAAGACTTTTGGGGGCTCATTCCCAAGATAGTGTGGGTTCACCTTTGGAAGTGAAGTACGAAACTCTGATTGGATTATGGGTGCTCGTTGAAAAAGGACTACGATCCAATTGCAACACAGCCATGGCCGGTGTTACATCTCTCTTCGTGCCATCAATGTGACTTAGGTATGACTAAGGTCGGATGACCGAAACGTCACTGTCTCTGTCACATTTCACTGTACATATGGAGCTCCCTTAGATGGATGTGCCATCTAAGTCTATGGTGGACGCACCCCTTTAATGTAATCCGAGGCACCACTTTTTGGATTCCCCTCATGAAGCCATGTTTTGACTTCTGTTTTAGAGCTTACTGAATGTTTCTGGCACTCTCTATATCGATGCTATAGAATATTTGTCTAGGCTAGGAACCGATTAGGTGTCATCTTTTTACAGCCTAAGCTTCAGGGGTCGTTCTTTACGTCTATAGGAAAAAGAGGTTTCTTTACTGTCAGATTCTTTACTGTCAGAGCGGTGAGACTATGGAGCCTGGTGCCACATGAGGTTGTGATGTGGGAGTCGGTGACCAATTAGGGTTTAGATGACTTTCTTAACAAATATAACACTACCCGTTAAGTGAACTAGATTCTGGAGATAGGACGCTGATCCAGGGATTATTCTGATACCAGATTTGGAGTTGGGAAGGAATTTTCCCTCTTGGATGGGGCAATTGGCCTCCCCTCACAGGGGCTTTTACCTGCCTCTGGATCAACACTGCTGGATTATAGGCTGGACTCGCTGAACCTGGTTCTGTTTCCAAGTTTACCTAGTATTAAAACTGAAGGGTAAGAGTGGTGGGTCACCCTTTTTGGGGTGGATGATGCAAGAGGTAACATTATCTGTAGGGAAAGATTATAAGATAGAAGACGTGCATACTGTTCCCCTATGACGCCACCTGTTATTATATCAGGAAATTACCAATGACACTTTTGGCAAAATTGTTCTGAAACCTTCTATAAATCCAAATAATGAACAGTTTCCTTATAGATCACAAGGAGGATATGGTATAAAACCAAGACCCCAGCGGTAACCTAGAACACCTACGACTACGCTGGGAATTTTTTGTTGTTTTTATCACTGTGTTAAAAGTCACTTATAATACTCTTGAGGATTACTAATAAAGGTTAGGTCTTAAAGGGACTTTCCTTTAAATACCACTGAGTCCTTAAAGGGTTGTTTCCACCTTTGACTTTGATGGTGTATCAATAGGATACAAAACTAAAGTCCGATAGGTGTGGAACAGCATCGATCTTGAGAGCGGGGCCCCAAAAGTGTCAGTGTGGGAATGACTCTCCATTCTCCTCTATGGGAGTTCCCAGTACAGGGGAGCGCTGTGTTCTCCATTGTGTTCTATGGGAGGTCCCAGTACAAGGGAGCGCTGGTTTCTCATTTTCCCTATGAAGTTTCCCGATACAGGGGACCTGTGTTCTCCTTCTCCTTTTGGGATTCCCAGTACATGGGAGCGCTTTTGTTTCCATCTGTTTATGGGAGTTCCAGGCAGGGAGGGGCTGTGTTCTCTCCATTCTCCTCTATGGGAGATCCCAGTACAGGGGAGCGCTGTGTTCTCCATTGTCCTCTATGAGAGTTCCTGGGAACTCTGATAGAACAGTATGTAGATCAGTGTGCAAGTTGACATTTTCGGGGGCCCATTTCCCAGAAGCGGGACCCACACCTATCAGGCTTTAAAAGCATATCCTAGTGATACACCATCAACGTTTATCATGCGAAAACCCATCTACTTGAGATTAGGAAACTCAGTAACTCATATTTTTGAAGACTGGAATGGGACAAACCACAGCAGCAAAATTGAGAAGAAGGGCGCCAAGTATGTTGACTATACAATCTGTATGTACAGAGGACAAGAGGGTTGCTTTATTGACACAGGAACTAGCAATACCTCCCTCAATGACCTCTTCCCTTGGTATGGTTGATTGTGGTGCCAAGTCCTGAGAGTTGTAATAGTTCGTTTTGCTGTTGTAATCGTATGTGTAGCTTTATCTTTGCTTTAGTTGGAGCTGCACCATGTTATATGACCTCAATCTTAAGCAGGGTTGCTGAGAAAATCCCAATTCTCGGCCGGGCCCTGCTTCCGTTCCACCACCAAATTTACGTCATCTACGGTAACCCATATTCTGGACCCTATTTCCAGACTGTTTGCAGCAGCCTATAAGAGGACCAGAGGAAACCTGCTGGGAGACTGCATCCGCCTCCCACAGCTCAGCATTTCTGGAAAATTCCAGTCCAATTCCATGAATATTATCTATTTTTATTGAGCAATTTACTAATATCGTCAGCACAGTAGCACAATATGGAGGAAAATCACTTTAACAAATAAAACAGAACCAAAGTTAACAAGAAAAAACAATTTGTGGTTGAACTTCGAAATGTCATAACCCCAAGGCGAACAACAAAGAACAAGGCAGCAATCCTATGGAACATGATAAAAGCATATGTTCAAGGCAGGCGGCCATCGTACAGCCCAGGCCTAGGACACAACTACGTTCTAGCACCACCACAGGGATGGTCACAAAGGAGCTCGACTGTACGGGCCGGCTAGGAATCTGCAGGTCTGAGATGCGGCAAAACAGCCGCCGGGTGGTAGATCTTCTAAACTGAAACAGGGTGGAACATGAAAGAGAAGATGAGAATAGGAAACCAGAGTGTTCAGCACAGCCCTGCCTTCATCAAGTACTTGGACACAAAAAAAATTAAAATGTTCACATCATATATAAAGGAGGAGAGGACCAAGGGTGGAATTCAACCCCAAACAACACGAAAAGACATGATGAACGTAAGGAACGGCCATCGGAAAGTTCCATCTGGTTACATGTTATAAAATAGCAGGGGGTTGGTTGTGGACCCCATGGCGGTAACACAATCCCCTGCACTCTAAAATCCCAATATCACTGATGTTCATAAAACATTAGTAGCGACCATATGATAAACCCCTCTGAGATAGGGGTGATACGAGATTGTGTAGATCTTGAAGACTTTATCTATAAACAGTTGTATAAAAGCAGGTATATCGTCTAATGCTGGGGGATGACTAAAAACATCTGTCTTCTGCTGGAGGTGCATGAGGCTGGTCTTGCCTGAGATGCTCCGTTGGAAGCTCGGTATGATTTAGCACTCAATGAGAAGGGGGAAGTAACCCCATTAATACAGTAAATGTATGTAAAATCTACACAGCAAGCACCAGTGTTGGTCCTAATTTTGGAGTTTTGTACATTTCTCAATAAAGCAAGAACAGACAGAAACTGGCCTGTGCGGGGAAGCGGCAGATTTGGAAAGAAATGTAAAACGCTCCCCATTTCCAGATAGTAGCGCTGTGATCTGGAACCTTTGACACAACTTATGCTTCTGTTGCATAGCTCTGTGAGTATGAACAGGCCAAAATTACCCAGGCCTGGATGGTTGGCATCTGTGGAGCCATGGCTTTGGGTTGGGCAGCTCAACAGAAACACTGGACTCTGAAGGGAACATTATAGCTGGCGCCAGTTTAATGCATGTTGGCAATAAGGCACCGTTGACACCCGTCCGCTCGTGGTGCTCATCACCTAGAATTGTTGGGATCAGCCTAAAGATCAATCAGTTACTGGAAAGCACCACATCTGATCAGGCCTCGGAGAGGAGATGAAGGCTTTGTAACTCCCCCGCCCCTCGTACTATATAGAGGGGTTATATGTGGCCGATCATACCAATCAGTGATCCATGTGTATATTACCTACATCCAATAATGAGATCTAGTGATGAGATAAAACACAAAGCCAGAAGAGACACCTGGCCATACAGTGGTATAAGGCACTCTCTGCGAGTGTGAATAGGGTCATTTATTATAATAGAGGGACTATGATTAGCTTTACCCCTGGGGGTAACCGGATGAGCGGTGCCAGGGAACCGCGGTGGTACAAATGGTCCTAAGCAAAAGAAAAAAACTTTCCTGGTGATGTCTCCTCTGTTGTGTCATGAGGTCAGTCAGATATCGGTATGTTAGGCACATGTCTAGTATAGAAGCACCAGATCACATAGTCAGCACCATGATCGTGTATATGTCCAGGAAGCGCCAAATTTCCCCTGCGGCTTGAGAGTGACAAGTTCTCATTAAGGCACCATTGGAAGCCGATGTTTTTAATCATCCCGTTACGGAAAGCACCAAGTGTTGTATACAGTAGTAGTAAGTAGTACCATAATCTCTACAAGTGTGTGCACACAATGAAGGTAAACTTACAAAAAAGAAATGAACACATAAGACAAATAAACAAAGCTGAACAGTTACCGCCCCTGCTTAATCACAATGTTACTGCCCCTGCCTAATCACTAAAAGTTACCGCCCCTGCTTAAGTAGTGACGGGTACTGCCCCTGCTTAATCACAATGTTACTGCTCCTACGTAATCACTAAAAGTTACCACCCCTGCTTCAATAGCAGTTACCACCTGTGCTTAAGTAGTAAAAGCAACCTTGCTTAATCACTAAAAGTTACCTCCCTGCTAAAGTAGTGACAGGTACCGCCCCTGCTTAATCATGTTACTGCCCATGCATAATCACTAAAAGTTACCGCCCCTGCTTAAGTAGTAACAGATACTTCCCCTGCTTAATCACTAAATGTTACTGCCCCTTCTTTAATGGCAGCTACCACCTGTGCTTAAGTAATGAAAGCACCCTCGCTTAATCACAGAAAGTAACCGCCCCTGCTTAAGTACTGACAGCACCGCTACTTAAGGAGTTATAGATACCATCCCTGCCTAATCACTAACAGTTCCTGCCCCTGCTTAATCAACAGTCATTACCACCCCTGCCTAACCACTTATAGCTAACACCCCTCCTTAAGTAGTGGGTTACCACCCCTGCTTCATCAGACGGTTACAGGGTCATGATAAAGGAGTGGCTTAACCCCCTACTAAAGTAGTGACAGGTACCGCCCCTGCTTAATTACTGAAAATACTGCTCCTACTTAAGCAGCAACAGCTCTTGCCTCGGCTTAATCATAGAAAGTATCTACCCCAGCTTAAGAAGCAAGTTATTGCTTCTACCTTAACATTGTTAATGACTCTGCTTAATCAGAGAAAGCTGCGCCCCTGTTTAATCAGGAAAGCTGCTGCCCCTGCTTAATCAGAGAAAACTGCCACCCCTGCTTAAGGAATAACAGTTACCACCCCTGTTTAATCAGAGAAAGTTACTGCCCCTACCTAACCACTGACAGTTCCTGCTTAGTCAGAGAAAGTTACTGCCCCTGCTTAATCAGAGAAAACTGCCGCCTTTGCTTAATCAGAGAGTTACTGCCCCTGCTTAATCAGAGAACGTTACCACCCCTGCTTAACCAGAGAAAGCTGCTGCCCTTGCTTAATCAGAGAAAGTTACCTCCCCTGCTTAATCAGAGTTATCGCCCCTGCTCAATCCGAGAGAGTTACAGCCCCTGCTTATTCAGAGAAAGTTACCGCCCCTGCTTAAATCAGAGAAAGTTACCGCCCCAGCTTAATCAGAGAAAGTTACCGCCCCAGCTTAATCAACAGCGACAGATAATGCTCTCTCTCAGTCATGTTTGGTTACCGCCTCTACTTACGTAGAGACAGATATTGCCACTGCTAATCACAAATATCACTGATAATTACTAGCCCACTTAATCACTGACAGACAATGACGCCATCAAGACTCCAAGACACCAGCACTAGCGACAATTTGTATCCTACCGAAATAATTGTCGCCAGATCCAATATGGACCGCTACAGCCAATCGAGGAGAAAACTCAAAAACATATACATGTAATACCACTCTATAATATATACAGTAGCATTAGGTATATATATAAGGATATAACTCTTACATCTAGATATAGCATATATATTGTGGGGCCTTTAATCTGCAGGCGACCAGCTCTGTTCATTTGGTTGAGGCTATAAGCACCATTGAGAAAACCTGTGCCGGTCTCGTCCGACTGAGCAGGTTCTCCCTTTACTCCAGCCTCCGGAGGTTGTGCACACACTTGTAGAGTGCCTGTTATCACACATACAGTATTTTAGCTGTAAACAGTGAGAGAGGTCAGCGCTGTTTGTCTAAGCTGCTGTTTTTTTTAGTTTTTTTTTTATCCTGGCCTCTTGCTTGAGGCCTCCTGAAATACTGTAAAAAAAAATAAAAAAATAAAAAAAAAATCTAAAATGGTGTTTTTTTTTTTTCCCATCAACATTCTCCTGGTAACATAAAACATTGATCCTGCGTGATTGAGAAAACTGGAAATGCTGATACATTTAGATATATCCTCCATATTCCCAGGCCATGGGACCCGGACAATGTTATGTAGGTTATAGGGGCGCGTCTGGCCCCAGAAGGCGTTAACGGAACAGCACCGGTCAGCAGACATGGGCTTCGGTGTGTGCTCGGACAAGCCTGGACGTCCGTGTGTCGTCATCACGTCGCCCTTCCCTTGTGCTGCTACGTCCGTGATTCACCGTCCGCGACGCGCACGCCGGAGGACCGTTTGCATTGTGTGTACAGACTGACTTAACCATTTTTTTTTTTTGCAGCCTAAAAAATAAGCACAGCTTTCCCCCATCGCCCCGCCAGCTTCTGTGGCAGGCGGCGGCGGCGGCTGCTGAACATTGAAAAAGACCCATAAAACTAAAATCGGATAGCCCGACTCTTAGCACCGGGATTGGAGTGGGGGGGAGGGAGTCTACAATCTCTAAAATAGACTAAAATGTAAAAACCTGAAAGCGGCCGCTCGACCCGCTCAAGACGTCTTCCCTGGGATGACATCTTAGAAGGGTCTGCAGTCGATTATTGTACTAAAAACTGGTGAATGATAAAACAATTCAACCCCCCCTCCCCCACCGCCTCCCCCTACAAAAAACATCACAGTAAAAACTTAAAAAATAAAACGAGACATAAAAGGAGAGTGTAACATGGAAACAAGAAGTTACGTAGAAGTGTCTGCTCTCATCTCAGACGCCTCGCTCCTCGCAGGCGCTGGTTCTCGTCCACCAGGTGTTGCTTCTTCTAAAATTCCACTTCTTTCCTTGGTGGAGCTAAGAGAGGAGCGGAGAGGCTCTTTTTTTTTGGGAGGGGTGGGAAGGGAGGGAGCTGGAAGGTTTGGGGATCGGCCTCAGGTCCCTTTTGCCTCAATTATTTAAACGCAGGCAAAAAACTCCTTAAGAGGGGCAAAGAGGTGACGAATGACCGGGACGCTCCAAGATCTTCCTAGAAGCCTTTGCCTCGCCAAGCGGCTCATGTTGGAGACGTCAGTATAGTGGACTGGGAAACCAAATACCCTGGAGCAGAAGACGACACAAGCCGGGATTAAGAAATGGTAGTAAGGTCTGGACAAAAGTGCAATGGAGGGAAGGACTCAAAATAGATAGAAACTGGAGAATAGTTACAAAAATCTACAAATAAAGTTATACAAAATAACAAAAATATTATAATGATATAAACTGGATAATTATAATAAAAAGCTATAGAAAACAAAGTTACATGGTATGTAAGGCTGTTGTGCTCTAGTATTGAGAAAAGTGAGATAACATTATTAGCGAAAAATCCATAAAATAAGTATTTTAGCGTCAAAATCTGTAAAATTATTTTAGCGTCAAAATCCATAAAAAAACCTTATTTTAGCGATAAAAGCGAGATAACTTTACTAGCGTCAAAATCTGTAAAAAAAAAAGTATTTTTAGCGCCAAAAACGATAAAAATTGCGATAAAAGCGGATAACTACTACAGCAAAATCTTAAAAAAAATTTTAGTGTCAAAACCCAAAAAAAAAAACTTTTTTTTAAATAAAAAGCGAAGAACTTTATCGCGCAAATCTGTAAAAAAAAAAGTATTTTTAGCGCCAAAAGCGAGATAAAGGCGAAACCCCACATTTTACTAATTTAGCGAAAAAAGTCATAGAAAAAAAGCTAAAAAAAAATATAAGCTGAATTATAAAAATCGATACAAAACCAAGTTATAATTTAAACTGAATAATAAGAATCTATAGAAATCATAGTGATAAATAAAAAAATAGAAAAATATTGATAAATAATCAAAATCTAAAAAAAATTAGCGAGATAAAATAAAAATAAAATTTTATATATGTAAAAAATCTAAAAGATAATGTATATAAATTAATGATCAAAAATAAAAATTAAAAAGTAAAATAAAAAAATCTAGAAAAATGAACAGAATAAAAAAATATTGAATATAAACTAGATTATACAATTCTCTGAAAAATAGAAATACAGATAACTATAAAAAATAATAATCTTTAAAAAACTCAGATACAAAATAAAAATCCCCCAAAAAACAATAAAAAAGTAAAGAAATGAATGATATGAAACAGAAAAATTATGACATAAACTGAAATCTATAGAAAACCAAGTGATAAAACAAAAAACAAAATAAAAAGTATAAACTGAATAATATTAAATATCTATAGAAAAAGAATAAGGAAAAAAATGTTTAAACTAAATAAAAAAGTTATATATAAACTAAATATAAAAATTCTATACAAAATATAAATAAAAAATAATGTAAACCAGTGTTCCCCAACTCCGGTCCTCAAGACCCACCAACAGGTCATGTTTTCAGGATCTCCCACAGAGTGCACTGACAATAATGAAATCACCGATGCAATGCTAAGGAAAGCCAGAAAACATGACCTGTTGGTGGGCTTTGAGCACCGGAGTTGGGGACCACGGGTGTAAACAATAGGCAACTGATGATCTCTATAATATATATATCAATAAAAAAAACTATTTAAAATAAAAAAATTTAAAAAATGAAAGATGTAAAATTAAAAATCTAAAAATAATGATTATAAACTACATACAATTCTATACAAAATATTATTAAAAATATATTTTAAAACTGAAAAGTAAAAAAATAATCTTTAAAAAAAATAGTTCTAGAAAATAATTTCAAAAATGAAATCTAAAAACAAACTAACAATCTATGCAAAATAAAGGTTACAAAACATAATATAAAAAATATAGAATGATGTCTAAAAAAATGAATGATCAAAAATAATAAGCAGTAAGTGAATTGAAAAACAAAATCTAAATTAAAAAGATACTGTACAAAATATAAATATTAAAAAAGTTAAAAATGAATAATCTACAAATAATAAATGACAACAAAAAATTGTATAAAATAAATAAAAAATAAATAGTAGTTATGTAAAAAAGTTTCAAAATGATATAAACTACATAACTGCATACAAAATTAATAAAGTCAGAAAATGAATAGAAAACGATAAAAATTTACAGCATAAAAAACAAAATCTAAAAATAGATGTAAATTAATCTAAAATACAAAATGAACAATACATGATTAAAGCATTTGTAGAAAATATGTCTTTTAAAAATATATTTTCCTTTAAGAAATATGAAACAATAAAAAACGTGAAATATAATATGGTGATACTTCTGCACCTCAGCGATTAGGCTTTTTGGGGCGGCTCAGTAACATAAACCCTTTATATACATTTGCTAAATATAAAAATGATCTAAATCCCGAAAAAATTCCTTCTTCCAATAAAATAAGTTTTTAACCATTTTTCTTTTTTGACAAATCTGACATATAATAATCTGGGACTTCTCTGCTGCCCCTCCCCCAGTGATCAGTTCTGTGTGTTGCCCATCATGGAGGGAGCCCCCCGTCATAGATCGCCCCCCGATCTGCACCCACCGTTCCATCTCAGTGCACCACAGGATGTCCTCCTTCTCGTTCATGAACACCGGAAAATGCTGGTCCTTGCCCTGCTTGATAGAGTTGGACCTAGTGGTGATGGTTCGGACTTTGCAAAACTGCAGGAGACAGGATGATAAGATGAGTACAACAGAGACCACACAAGATATCAGGATACTGGCAACCAGGAGCACACCCCCCAAACTTCCTGGAGACCCCTGCCGCCATGTTGTCTGTTGATGGCACCATTAAGATACAATAGCAGACGCACTTCGGGGTGGCCCACATACAACATGTACTGGTGGTGACTGCACTCCTAGAGTTCCTCTAGAGTAAAGAGGAATAAGAGCCCTGGATTAGATGGAGGGTCAATGCTTGAGCCCCCATCTGCACAGAGTGCACACTGGTTAGTCCATCCCACTCAATAGCTCACAGCACCAACTCCGCTCCATCAGCCTCCTCCAAAGGAAGTGAAGGTTCCCTGTAACATGTACATGCGTCAGTTGTCTCATATATGTCTGATTGTTCGTATTTCATAGGAAACACAAGAGGTCCGTCTACACGAGAGGTTCTCCGGGGCCGGACTGCGCGTCAGGTTCTCCGGGGCCGGACTGCGCGACGGGTTCTCCGGGGCCGGACTGCGCGACAGGTTCTCCGGGGCCGGACTGCGCGACAGGTTCTCCGGGGTCGGACTACGCGACAGGTTCTCCGGGGTCGGACTACGCGACAGGTTCTCCCGGGACGGACTTCGCGACAGGTTCTGCGGGGACGGACTACGCGACAGGTCTCCGGGGTCGGACTAACGCGGGCAGGTTCTGCGGGGTCGGACTACGCGACAGGTTCTGCGGGGTCGGACTACGCGACAGGTTCTGCGGGGTCAGACTACGCGACAGGTTCTCCGGGGACAGACTAAGCGACAGGTTCTCCGGGGACTGACTACACGAGAGGTTCTCTGGGGTCTGAGTACGAGACAGGTTCTCCGGGGTCGGACTAAGCGACAGGTTCTGCGGGGTCTGACTACGCGACAGGTTCTGCGGGGTCAGACTACGCGACAGGTTCTCCGGGGTCAGACTACGCGACAGGTTCTCCGGGGACTGACTACACGAGAGGTTCTCTGGGGTCAGACTACGTGACAGGTTCTCCGGGGTCAGACTACGCGACAGGTTCTCCGGGGACTGACTACACGAGAGGTTCTCTGGGTCTGAGTACGAGACAGGTTCTCCGGGGACTGACTACACGAGAGGTTCTCCGGGGACTGACTACACGAGAGGTTCTCCAGGGTCTGACTACGAGACAGGTTCTCCGGGGACTGACTACGAGACAGGTTCTCCACGGCCTGACTACACGAGAGGTTCTCCGGGCTCTGACTATGAGACAGGTTCTCCGGGGTCTGACAATGAGACAGGTTCTCCGGGGACTGACTACACGAGAGGTTCTCCCGGGACTGACTACCCGAGAGGTTCTCTGGGGTCAGACTACGCGACAGGTTCTCCGGGGTCAGACTACGCGACAGGTTCTCCGGGGTCAGACTACGCGACAGGTTCTCCGGGGTCAGACTACGCGACAGGTTCTCCGGGGTCAGACTACGCGACAGGTTCTCCGGGGTCAGACTACGCGACAGGTTCTCCGGGGTCAGACTACGCGACAGGTTCTCCGGGGTCAGACTACGCGACAGGTTCTCCGGGGTCAGACTACACGAGAGGTTCTCCGGGGTCAGACTACGCGACAGGTTCTCCGGGGACTGACTACACGAGAGGTTCTCTGGGGTCAGACTACACGACAGGTTCTCCGGGGACTAGCTGACAGGTTCTCGGGACGACTCAAGAGGTTCTCGGGTCTGACTACGAGACAGGTTCTCCGGGGACTGACTACAGACAGAGGTTTCTCCAGGACTGACTACACGAGAGGTTCTCCAGGGCTCTGACTAGAGACAGGTTCTCCGGGGACTGACAATACGAACAGGTTCTCCAGGGGCCTGACTACACAGGGGTTTCTCCAGGGCTCAGACTAAGACAGGTTCTCCGGGGACTGACTATGAGAAGGTTCTCCGGGTCTGAACTACACGAGAGGTTCTCCGGGACTGACTACACAGAGGTTCTCCGGACTGACTACACGAGAGGTTCTCCGGGGTCTGACTACTAGAGAGGTTCTCCGGGACTGACTAAAACGAGAGGTTTCTCCGGGGTCTGACTACACGAGAGGTTCTCCGGGGACTGACTACACGAGAGGTTCTCCGGGGACTGACTACACGAGAGGTTCTCCGGGGACTGACTACACGAGAGGTTCTCCGGGACTGACTACACGAGAGGTTCTCCGGGGACTGACTACACGAGAGGTTCTCCGGGGACTGACTACACGAGAGGTTCTCCGGGTACTGACTACACGAGAGGTTCTCCGGGAACTGACTACACGAGAGGTTCTCCGGGGACTGACTACACGAGGTTCTCCGGGGACTGACTACACGAGGTTCTCCGGGGACTGACTACGCAAGCGGTTCTCCACGGCCTGACTACACGAGAGGTTCTCCGGGGTCTGACTACGCGAGCGGTTCTCCACGGCCTGACTACACGAGAGGTTCTCCACGGCCTGACTACACGAGAGGTTCTCCACGGACTGACTACACGAGAGGTTCTCCACGGCCTGACTACACGAGAGGTTCTCCACGGCCTATGAGACAGGATCTCCGGGGTCTGACTATGAGACAGGTTCTCCGGGGTCTGACTATGAGACAGGTTCTCCGGGGTCTGACTATGAGACAGGTTCTCCGGGGTCTGACTATGAGACAGGTTCTCCGGGGTCTTGTTTTGGATGGGAACAAAGGTTATATAAGTGTGATCCTTTGTGTCTCTATTTTAATGTATTAATCAGTATAATACCTCACATGTCTTTATATATAATGCACGTAAAAGCTGCCTCTATAATGTGTTAGCAAATGGCCGCATATATAATCTGCTTGTAAAGGATAACTGTTATAGAATGTATTATGTATAATGTCTATTCCACTCACAAGATGGCGTCTGTGTTCAGACACACCTAGATATGCCAAGATGGCTGCTCCACCTTAGATGTTTTTCTTCTCTCTAACAAAGAGAGGAGGGTCAATTAACATGTAGATAAGAAGAGCCAATTAAGAGAGTGGATGCAGTGTCACATGTTGCTTAAGGAATGTGTACACCCCCAATCTGTTAAAAATCTTGAGTTTGTGTAAAAAAAGGAGAATAACTCTTTTGTCTGAGAAAGTGTCGGGCGGATTTTTTTGGCACTGCCACTAATTACTGTTTTGGTCCCCTGCTGGAAAGTAGACCCTTTTGGGGGTTTCATCACAACATTTTTGGTCCCCCCTGTGTGAGGGCAGTGAATATAAAATCAAGGATACGGCGGGGCTAAAGAGTAAATTAACCCGACACACAGGGGAGACTCCGCCCCAAAAAACAAGTCAGGTAAGATTTTTTTTTAAATTTCCCTTACTCGGGAAAAAGTTTGGTCCGTTTTTTGGGTCCATCGGGGGCCTCAAATTTTTCTGGATGGACCTGACAGGTATTTTGGGCAGTCACCTTTATTACAACCTGTCATAGTGCTTTCAGGGGGGTTTTCTGTTTTATGTTTTATTTGGGGGATTCCGGGTTGTGCTGCTGGGGCTCCCACAATTGAGGGTTCCTCTAGCCAAACTCCTTGGCGGTGGAGTCAGTAGTGTCAACTTGGTGAAGATGACAATTCAGTTCTCAAGACACAATCTGGGTTGAGGTAATAATGCCTTCTGGCGGTGAGTCGTTGGCGCCCCCTCTTGGGGGAAAAGGGGGGAACAGCGCCCGGTCTTTGTTTTGTATGTATAGGGATGTGTGACTTCTAACTGGGGCAACTTGGTCTAGGACCAATTGTCGCAGCAAACCCTTCTCGACAGAAAAGGGGGGGGGGAAAAGGGAAAAGACTGCATCCAAACTTAAAAACTCAGCACCCCACACTGTTTTTCTAACTGTAAAAGTCTTCCCTCCGGGGTTTAATTAAGTCAAATCGTGTATAAGTAGGATTGACGTTCTCGTATTTGGTTTTTAGGAACATGCCCCCAACTGTTAGTAGGGGATGGAATTTAGCCTCGAGTTATATTTTTGGGGTTATGCACACCCCATCTGCGGTTTTAAAGGGGGAACTAAAAGTAGATTCTGATTTCCTTTGTGAAGGAGAAAGAAGGGGCTTAAGTAAGTGAAAAAATTTGATAAAAGGGGCTTTAAGGGGCTCAACCCTGAATTTTGAAAGTAAAAATTCTAAAGGTTTTGCAATACAGAATGTGACTAAACCTCAAAAGCATTTAAAAAGTTAGGAAATAGGGGGTTTGAACAGAAGGAAATAGATTAAAAAATTTGATTTTTTTTGATGGCTAATCCGGTACGTGTAGCAAATCGGGTTCAAAAGCAGGGGGGGCCCGGGGGCAGCTCCCTATCTTACCATCCCCCAGGAAAGTTTCTAAAACAAAGGAAAGTGGAGCCCCGCCCTTTAATGGGGGAGACTACCTAAAGGATTTGTTGAGGGTTAAAATCGGGTGGAAGGGGGAAGTTGTAATTGGGAGTTTTTACGCCCTAAAGACCCCCACGGGGCATTACGGCCATCCCGTTTTGCTACTTAGCATTGCCTATCAATTTAGCTCCACTTAAAACACCCCTTGCCTAAAAAGGGGAACCTCTGGTGCCATTGCCTGCCCCCACAATGTACACAACAATACCTCGCCTCCTGTAGCCCAACCCCGGCTTATGCCCCTAGGTACAACACCCCTGAAGTCACTTGTCCCCGGTGCCCCCCCCCCTTCTATGTCACTTCCTACCCCCACCCCCCTACTGCCCCATTAGGATGTCACATCCCTTCCTTGGGGTTAATCCCCCCCCTTTTCGGGTCCCCAACTTGCACTTCCGGGCCCAAAGATGGGGGCACCAGCACTGTTTTTTCCAATTCTGGATGCGGAACTGGGGATTATGTGACCAACCCACACCCCAAACGGGGAGAACCCATGGGTACTGGGAGAAAAAATACATGGGAGCGGGCTCAACGCATGAGATGACAATTCAGGAAAAAACCCTCTTGCTACGCAGGAAGCCACCAGCGGCCCACTGCACACACACTGGGGAAAGGACCCCGGGAGGAGCCAGCACCAGTGGAGGGGGATCAGAAGGGACACGGCAGACCCCCTGACTCACAGGCCTCACGCAAGGGGAGGGGGTCGAAGGCCCGAACAAATTTTACTTTTCCACCGTTCAAGGGCTGTCTAACGGGTGGAATCCCGGACCCTGAGAAACAACCATGCCCTTTAAGGAAGAACCAGGTCGAAAACACCAGACACTTAGAAAATTTTTTCCCCCTGTCGGAATTTAAAAGCGGGTTCAACGGGCCCATTTGCGAACCCCTCATGAACCGTCAGAAAAAGGATGAATCACTGCTGCCCCCAAGGAACTGTGGAACACGACGCTGAAAGACTCACCAACTTAGGGGGAAATACCATGCAGATGCCAGATTTCACTGATCTGGGATTCTCCTCCGTTTGAGAAACCACATGCTCGGATGCTGCCCAGGACCGAATGGAGGGCCTTTGGAAACCTATGAAGGAACACTAAAAATGGTTCGGCCTTAGAAAAGACTCAAACCAAGAGATGTGGTCTTCTAGTTCCAAAGGCATGGGAAACAATCTGCCTGCGGGCAGGGGGGATGAAACCGCCCGGGAAAAGGTGGCCAAAGCATTTTGGGGGACCGGATCCTACAACCAAGACCACCGCGACTTGCTTGAACGCAACAGAGCAGGACACTGGCCCCCCGCAAAACAAAAAGGAGAACCCAAAGTAGAAAAAATGGGAAAAAAAAATTTTAAAAAAAGATTTTTTTTTTTTTTTTTTAAAAATTTTTAAGGAGAAAAAAGGAAAGGGGATTCCACCTCGTGAAAATTTGGTATGGGGGCATGAAAAACTCCCTTCCCCCTTGATAAGACTTAAGTCCTTCCAGAAGCTAAAAAGCTATGCATGTCCCTGCACTAGGGAAACCCGATACCAAAGACCTTAAGCTCTTTGTATAGAAAGGAAGACATGCCTGGGGTCCTAGCACAGGCCCATGCAAAACCAAACAGACCATTTTAGACACCTGCAAAAGGCTGGATCCAGCTGCAGGGGGAGACCTTCCAGTTTACAAACTGTAGTTTGCAGCCCCAAGTGCGCCGGATAACGCAGAGGAAACGATCAGACAACCCCCCATTTTCTGCTTCATTGCATCTCCCCCATTCTCACCGCGACATCTCCATCACACAGCATCTCAGACTTTATGTTTTTTCCTCCTGCCGGATAACTCACTCTTCGCGCTGTTTTGTTCTTTTCCACCACCCTTACTTCCCCCCCCCAAGGGGTTGAGGCAAAGGAATCGGAAGAATCCGGTGCACAGGAAAGAGCCTATGCTTTAAACATGAAAAGGGGAAAACCCCACATTTGCCCATATGGATTTTTTTTGGGGGTGGTAGATTTTCAGACAGTGCAGGAACAATTCACAGGGAAGCCGTGAGCACATCACACGCAGTGTTGGAAGCAAGAAAACTGCCATTTTCATAAGTCACCCAAAAGACGGCACATGACGTTTGGGAGAGGGAAAATGGCCAACAATGTACGGACCAAGATACCTTTCGGGGTCGCCCATGACTTTGGACCTATTTGGAAAACACAAGGATTTCTCACGGCTGCGGGAACCCCATTTAAACATGGGCCCTTCGCCTATAGCACCCCGCTGCCCAGGAAAAGGGCTATATGAAAACAAGGCACATGGGGGCCCTTTAAACAGAAGACAAACCACTTTTGGTACCAACAGCCCCACAGGGGCCCCAGGGGGGTGGGGGAAAGGGGGGGCAAATCGCGTTAGTGGGGGCAAAGGAAACTTGCACCCAACCCCGCAAGGGACTCTGGGCCAAGATGCAGGAAAAAGCCCGCTGGAAGAACAGGGGAACGGGGAAAAAAAGGGAGCCAAAAAGAACAAAGAAGACGGGGTATATGGGGTAGGGAGGGGACCCGGTTTCCACGGCGCTATCCCCGCTGAGGCAATGGGCCTGGAAAGGGACTTTTAAAGCATGGATGCTTTAAAGGGGCAAGAAAACAGGGTTTCCCATAGCTTGGTTAGAGTCAGGCACAAACCCCCCCGGGGGTAGTTACTCTCCTGCCCCTATGGTCCTGTTTGGCCGCCCCAAGGCTAGGTGCATAATTTTTCCCCCAGTTGTACTACAAAACATGCTATGACCTCTTTTTTTGACGCAGTTGGGTTTAAAAAGGGTTTTACTAAGTATTTTAAGTTTCTCCTCCATTTTCCAACCCAGAGTTCGCCATAAGCACCCTGGAGACTGGGGCCCCGTGAAAATTTTTTTTGTAAGAGTGGAGTCGAGATTTTAGGGGGGCCTACCAAGTCCTGCTGACTACACCACACTGTCAAGGGCAAAACCCAACGGTCCACGCTTCACACTGTAAAATCGCTCCACCCCCAGGATAAGCAGGGGGAGTTAAGGGAGCTAGTTGCTTTTATTCTGGGGAGAACCCCTGGCCATTACCCAAGGGGAAAGGGATGGTCACCTTTTGGTTTAACTCATCCTGCTCAGTACCACATTTCTTTGATTTTTGTGATTTAGTATTTGTCCTGAGGTTTCCCCTACAGTGCAACATCTACAAAGAACAATCTTCCACGCACGGTGTATATACTTGGTGTGACTGACGAGTACTGGGGGCGCTACTACTTAGTGCAGTGGGATAAAAAACCCCGGGGTACTGGGAACAACCACAGACTGCTTTAAAAAAAGAAGATAAACAGGGGAAGCTTTTACTACAAGGGGAGTCTAACAAAAAATGATCTGCAAAAACGGGGGAATTTTTGGTGAAAGCAGCCCCCCAACCTTAACTACTGAAAACCCTCAAAGACTTGGGGGGCTATATGTCCTGGGGGATACAACGAGGGGGGCCACGGGAATTCGGAGAAAAAAACCAAAAAAAATGAAAAACAGACCCGGGAAATGGTTGGGGAGTCCCAGCACCAACACCGGAAACCCACTTTTGCCCCATGTGCGACTTTTCGGGATACACCATACATCCCACCTCTGAGGGCACCATAGGGTAGAGAAACGGTTCCGGGTAAGAACTTTTTGGGTGGAATGGGTAAGTATACGCCAAACCAGCACAATAAAAAAAACGTTATTCTGCTCACCCTAGGGCCCCCTAGGGCACTGTCCCTCTAGATTTCCCGTTCCACAGGAAAGTCCCTTTTTAGTCTGTACACCAACTCCACCCAAACCACACTGACGTGATTAAGGAAGGCCAAGTAACCCCCACCACCACCAAGGCCAAGGTTGGGAAATATATTTTCCCAGGAAATTACACCGCTATACCCAAATATGGGGAAAGGCAGATTCCCGGGGAACTTTACCACTAAAGGGGACTGCTCCACATATGGGAAACCTAACAAATTTCAGATCAAATACTCTCCAAGGGGATGTAAAAGGGTATGTGGGGAAACTCAAATCAGGGCTAGGGTTTGGGGGGAACGGGGCTGGGCAAATTTTCCCCGAAAACAACCCAAACCCATTTTACAAAAGAGAAGGGCAGGGGGTACCACACCACTGAACAGTGAAAGCCAGGAAGGCAGTCCCCCCAAAGGCACTTTGACCCCCATTTTGGGAATTGATGCATAGGGGTCCCAAGGGGTCCCGATGGTTTAAGGCAAGGGACCAAGTGGGCCCTGGTTTGAATCCGCTATCGATAAACACTGTCAACAAAAATGAGATTTGGGTAAATACATATATTTTACCGCAAGATTTGTCAATTTCACCAAATCCCCACGGGGCCCGGCAATCAGGGGGCCCAACCCCTGCGTAGCCTGGGAGAACAGGGTGCTCTGACATGGTGTTGGCTGAGAAGGAGGGGTGTGCAACATGATTGGGGGAAACCCCGTACTTTCACCCGACAATACAGACCGAAAGGTAAAGTGACGTCCATTTAAAAATTTTCAGATCTTTCCGACAACTTTAAAAAAACCGGGTATCACTGACCCAGGGAACTGGTTCGGTTGTTGAAGGGGTGGCACAGTTCTAGTACAAAGGGATTGTGATTGTCTGCATTTTGCCATTTTGCCCAACTGTTTTGTTTTTCTTTCCTTGGGCTCAGGAAACACTTGGAAGAGCTGTGGGGTGAAAGCATTCCTACAATGATGAACAAAGGGGGCCCGGGCCCGGCTTTTACGATAAAGCAAACTACCTTTACCCAAAAGCGTCCAAAGCCCGGCTCCCATAATGACAGGGCATTAAACACCTTTTTGGGCCCTTTCCCACAACAGTCCCTGCCCCCCAGAGAAGGGCCCCCTATTAGATGTATTGAGCTGGGAGTGTAGGGATAGTGGGTCACCAGATGGGGAAAGTATTGAGCCCAACCCTCTTTGATAAGCGGGAGTTTCATAGGTTGGGACACTTCAACACAGCTTTGTCCCGTGGTGTCCAGGTCCCAAGGGAAAGATTAAAATGAGACAAAAGTCTCAAGGGGGGACTGTTGTGGATGGGAACAAAGGTTATAGATGTGTGATCCTTTGTCTCTATTTTAATGTATTAACCAGTATAATACCTCACATGTCTTTAAATATTGCATGTAAAAGCTGCCTGTATAACCATACACTTTTTAATGTGTTAGCAAATGGCCGCATATATAATCTGCTTGTAAACGATAACGGTTATAGAATGTATTATGTATAATGCTATTCCACTCACAAGATGGTGTCTGTGTTCAGACACACCCAGATATGCCAAGATGGCTGCCCACCTTAGATGTTTTTCTTCTCTCTAACAAAGAGAGAGGAGGGTCATTTAACATGTAGATAAGAAGAGCCAATTAAGAGAGTGGATGCAGTGTCACATGTTGCTTAAGGAATGTGTACACCCCCGATCTGTTAAAAACCTTGAGTTTGAGGCCCTCACCCTTTCCACTATCTACAGGCATGTAGCTACAAATTGGCAACCTTAAAATACTTAGAAGACCTAGACTGGAGCGATCCATTCCTCAAAATCACACCAACTTCCCAACGAACTAAGGGCCTACTTACAAGACTCTACACATTATTATATAAACGTATAGATTACTCTAGAATACACGGTGGTCTCTCATACTGGACAAGAAAGATACCCTCTTTGACACCCGACCTTCTGCTGACCTCGCTCACCCAATCGGCCAAATATTTACCATCTATGAACTACTGGGAAATGGCCTTCCAAATTACACATAGATCATATTTCTCCCGCACAGAGGCTTCCTGATGGGCAACTCGGACACTCATGCATGTCTGAAATGCCAAAGCCCTCACGCGGATCTACTACATTGCCTATGGTCTTGCCCTGCGATACAGACTTTCTGGTCCACTATACAGCCGTTCACAGTAAGAAATCTTCTTCCGCGCTGCCCAAATTCAAACCTAGGGGCACTCTTTGGAATATTCCCAAGGGAATACACCTCCATCTCAAACACTCAAAAACGACTACTGTTTTATGTGGCGGCTGCGGCCAGAAAGTCAGTTTTGCAATGCTGGATTCAACCGGGCCCACCCACTCTGAGATTATTCTTAGATAAACTATCACACATATTCAGGATGGACTGGATAGAAGCAGCGCAACAAAAGGAAAAAAGAACAAAACACTTTTTCCAAACGTGGTCACCATTTATTAACCTGCTACCCACACATATTAAGTCGAAAATAAAGAGCTGCTTTGAATTCACTACATGGTACCTGACGAACCAACCAACAGATATAGCGCTACCCATATAACACACATAACCAAAGACGGATGTACACACTCTTATCAGGGGCTTCTTTCTGGGTGTGTTGGATGTCCGGGCTACAGGTAGGTTCCCTTATGTCAGTCTTCCCCCCCCCTGTCCCCTCTCCCCCTGTTTGATGTTTACTATAAGTTAAAATTAGAAAACCAAACACACTAGCCTATAGGTGAAAGGTGATCAAGTGAAACCGGGAATGCACAACAGAGTCTATAAAGAATATTGACCTTTAGACTGACTGGAGAGAGCAAGTGCACCTGGATCTATACTGGTTAGTTAGAAGGAGAGATAGGCTGAGTTTTATCTTTGTGTGCAACCTATGCTTTCATTGAATACAAATGTTATTATTGGCGCATGTTGCCACAAGACTAGATGTACAACAAGAGTGTGCTGCAATAAAAACAAGTTTAAAAAAAAACAAAAAACCTTGAGTTTGTGTAATAAACGGAGAAGAACTCTTTTGTCTGAGAAAGTGTCAGGCT
This sequence comes from Phyllomedusa bahiana, assembly GCA_025379985.1. NCBI lineage: Eukaryota > Metazoa > Chordata > Amphibia > Anura > Hylidae > Phyllomedusa > Phyllomedusa bahiana. The sequence continues at coordinate 36,274 of JAODAL010006159.1, forward strand.
CGGATTTCTTGGCACGTGCCAACTAATATACTGATTTGGTCCCCTGCTTGAAAGTAGAGCCCTTTTGTGGTTCCATCTACAACAGTCTGACTATGAGACAGCTTCTCCGGGGTCTGACTATGAGACAGCTTCTCCGGGGTCTGACTATGAGACAGCTTCTCCGGGGTCTGACTACGAGAAAGCTTCTCCGGGGTCTGACTACGAGAAAGCTTCTCCGGGGTCTGACTACGAGAAAGCTTCTCCGGGGTCCGACTGCGAGACAGGTTCTCCGGTCCACGTGAGAAGGTTCCCGGCTAGCGCACGCGACAGGTTCTCCGGGCTGCACGCGACAGTTCGGGGCTGACCACCGACAGGTTCTCCGGGGCTGACCACGCGACAGGTTCTCCGGGGTCTGACCACGCGACAGGTTCTCCGGGGCCTGACCACGCGACAGGTTCTCCGGGGTCTGACCACGCGACAGGTTCTCCGGGGCCTGACCACGCGACAGGTTCTCCGGGGCCTGACCACGCGACAGGTTCTCCGGGGCCTGACCACGCGACAGGTTCTCCGGGGCCTGACCACGCGACAGGTTCTCCGGGGCCTGACCACGCGACAGGTTCTCCGGGGCCTGACCACGCGACAGGTTCTCCGGGGCCTGACCACGCGACAGGTCTCCGGGGCCTGACCACGCGACAGGTTCTCCGGGGCCTGACCACGCGACAGGTTCTCCGGGGCCTGACCCGCGACGGTTCTCCGGGGCCTGACCACGCGACAGGTTTCCGGGCCTGACCACGCGACAGGTTCTCCGGGGCCTGACCACGCGACAGGTTCTCCGGGGCCTGACTATGCGACAGGTTCTCCGGGGCCTGACTATGCGAGAGGTTCTCCGGGGTCTGGCTACAAGAGAGGTTCTCCAGGGTCCTCACCTTTGCTATCCTCCCGTGCTCCAGACAGTCCTGTAGGTCCAGCCTGTCATTTATTGTTGAGACCAGGGGCCTAAAGATATAAAGAAGACATGGTTAATATGAGGCCGGCAATGACCGCACATTGGACTCGCTGCATAGACCTGTGCGCTGGGGCCTATGTACAGGGGCTGTATCACCATATACACTGCTGGTAGATCAATAGGACCGGACTGATGTCCCGACCACCTCTGAAAGGTTCTGGGGCCCGTTCCCACGACCAGTGGGAGCCGCACCGATCAGATCTCAATATACCATCAAAGTCAAGGGCGGGTGCCGCTCAGAAGTGTTACAGGACTGAGCTATGGGGGGCTGGTACCAATGTGATCACCACATCCTGCCATAGGGTAGAATGGGGCCCTTCAACTATGCCAAAAAGGAGGGGGCATCCTTATTCGGCACCAGGGGTCTCCCATATACAGCAGCAGGGTTACAGCCCAATACTGGACCCTGTGACTTGGGGAGGGGGCTTCCTTATTAGGCTCCAGGGGTCTCCCATATACACCAGCAGCCGCCTTTAATGATGAAGTTGTACCCGGTCCAGAGCTCTCCTGAGAAATATGGCAGTAGAGGTTCCCCATAATCACCAGGGCAGAGAACCCCCTGTACACATCACACAGACCTGGAGGGAGCAGTGCAGCCTCTGACCCCTCTGGAGGTCTCCTGACCCGTCTCCGGTGTTGGGGAAGGCCCTCCATAGTCTGGAGGGATGGGGTGACCTGGACACTCTTTGGGGCGCACCCACCTGTTCATACCCGGGAGGTTACCCCAGAAGTAGCGGGCCCTGTGCGCTGCAGATACCTCCCTGGCATCAATCATCACTGGGTTCGACTGAAATATAAAAAGAGAGAGTGAGGCTGCAGGGCCCGAAGACAATCACAGGCAGCGCCCAGAGCAACAGTCACCATTCTGCAGGCCTTCTGTCCTAACTATGTCAGCATGGTGCAGCTACGAGGGGCGTGTCTGTCAGCGCAGCTACGAGGGGCGTGTCTGTCAGCGCGGTGCAGCTACGAGGGGCGTGTCTGTCAGCGCGGTGCAGCTACGAGGGGCGTGTCTGTCAGCGCGGTGCAGCTACGAGGGGCGTGTCTGTCAGCGCGGTGCAGCTACGAGGGGCGTGTCTGTCGGTGCAGCTATGAGGGGCGTGTCTGTCGGTGCAGCTATGAGGGGCGTGTCTGTCAGCGCGGTGCAGCTACGAGGGGCGTGTCTGTCAGCGCGCGCAGCTATGAGGGGCGTGTCTGTCAGCGCAGCTACGAGGGGCGTGTCTGTCAGCGCGGTGCAGCTACGAGGGGCGTGTCTGTCAGCGCAGCTATGAGGGGCGGGTCTGTCAGCGCGGTGCAGCTATGAGGGGCGTGTCTGTCAGCGCAGCTATGAGGGGCGTGTGTCGGGCGGGCAGCTATGAGGGGCGTGTCTGTCAGCGCAGCTATGAGGGGAGTGTCTGTCAGCGCAGCTATGAGGGGCGTGTCTGTCAGCGCTGTGCATGCGTACCTCTAGAAAAGGGATATGCCCTTTCACGACGCCATCCCCGTTAAGAGGGGCGCTGTTCTTCCTCGGTGCAGCTATGGAGGACGGTCTCCGAAGAAGAGGGGCGTGTCTGTCAGGCGGTGCAGCTATGAGGGCCTGTCCTGTCACGCGGTGCAGCTACGAGGGGCGTGTTTCAGCGCGGTGCAGCTACGAGGGGAGAGTGTCAGCGCGGTGCAGCTACGAGGGGCGTGTGTCAGCGCGGTGCAGCTACGAGGGGCGTGTGTCAGCGCGGTGCAGCTACGAGGGGCGTGTGTCAGCGCAGCACAGCTACGAGGGGCGTGTCTGTCAGCGCTGTGCATGTCGTACCTCTAGAAAACGGGATATGTCCCTTTTATCACTGACGCCCATGGCCACCACGTTCTCAAACAGCCAGAAGAATGGCCGCTCGTCTCCTTCCTTCGGTCGAGCTTCATGGAGCAGACGGTAAAACTCGAAGAAGAGGCGTCCGGTGCCCTCTGCGGAGAGAGCAGGAGAGTGGTCACAGGAGACCCCAATACACCCCTCAGTGCGAACAGGAACATCGCAGTCAGAGGGCGGCACAGCACATCTATACAGGAAAGCCGCGTGACCGTATATATGTCCGCTATAAGGAAGTGGCCGGAATGGCCTCAACAGGAGATCCGGCAGCCACACCGCAGCTCACCCAGGAGATCCAGCAGCCACACCGCAAGTCACCCAGGAGATCCGGCAGCCAAACCGCAGGTCACCCAGGAGATCCAGCAGCCACACCGCAGGCTCACCCAGGAGATCCGGCAGCCACACCGTAGGTCACCCATGAGATCCGGCAGCCACACCGCAGGTCACCCAGGAGTCCGCAGCTCACCAGGTCACCCAGGAGATCCGGCAGCCACACCGCAGGTCACCCAGGAGATCCGGCAGCCACACCGCAGGTCACCCAGGAGATCCGGCAGCCACACCGCAGGTCACCCAGGAGATCCGGCAGCCACACCGCAGGTCACCCAGGAGATCCAGCAGCCACACCGCAGGTCACCCAGGAGATCCAGCAGCTACACCGCAGCTCACCCAGGAGATCCGGCAGCCACACCGCAGGTCACCCAGGAGATCCGGCAGCCACACCGCAGGTCACCCAGGAGAGCCGGCAGCCAAACCGCAGTCACCCAGGAGATCCGCAGCCAAACCGCAGGTCACCCAGGAGATCCGCAGCCACACCGCAGCTCACCCAGGAGATCCGCAGCAACCGCAGTCACCAGGAGATCCGGCAGCCACACCGCAGCTCACCCAGGAGATCCAGCAGCCACACCGCAGGTCACCCAGGAGATCCGGCAGCCAAACCGCAGTCACCCAGGAGATCCGGCAGCCACACCCAGGTCACCCAGAGATCCGGCAGCCACACCGCAGCTCACCCAGGAGATCCAGGCAGCCACACCGCAGCTCACCCAGGAGATCCGCAGCCACACGCAGCTACCCAGGAGATCCGGCAGCCACACCGCAGTCACCCAGGAGATCCGCAGCCACACCGCAGGTCACCCAGGAGATCCAGCAGCCACACCGCAGGCCACCCAGGAGAGCCAGCAGCCACACCGCAGGACACCCAGGAGATCCAGCAGCCACACCCCAGGTCACCCAGGAGATCCAGCAGCCACACCGCAGGTCACCCAGGAGATCCAGCAGCCACACCGCAGGTCACCCAGGAGATCCGCAGCCACAGCGCAGTCACCCAGGAGATCCAGCAGCTACACCGCAGCTCACCCAGGAGATCCGGCAGCCACAGCGCAGGTCACCCAGGAGATCCAGCAGCCACACCGCAGCTCACCCAGGAGATCCGGCAGCCACACCGCAGGTCACCCAGGAGATCCAGCAGCCACACCCAGTCACCCAGGAGATCCAGCAGCCACACCGCAGGTCACCCAGGAGATCCGGCAGCCACACCGCAGGTCACACAGGAGATCAGGCAACAACACCGCAGGTCACACAGGAGATCCGGCAGCCACACCGCAGCTCACCCAGGAGATCCGGCAGTCACAGCGCAGGTCACCCAGGAGATCCGGCAGCCACACCGCAGCTCACCCAGGAGATCCAGCGGCCACACCGCAGCTCACCCAGGAGAACGGCAGCCACCCCCCAGCTCACCCAGGAGATCCTGCTGCCACACCGGAGGTCACCCAGGAGATACGGCAGCCCCACAGGAGGTCACCCAGGAGATCCGGCAGCCACACCGCAGGTCACCCAGGAGATCCTGCAGCCACACCGCAGGTCACCCAGGAGATCCAGCAGCCACACCGCAGGTCACCCAGGAGATCCGGCAGCCACACCGCAGGTCACCCAGGAGATCCAGCAGCCACACCGCAGGTCACCCAGGAGATCCGGCAGCCACACCGCAGGTCACCCAGGAGATCCAGCAGCCACACCGCAGGTCACCCAGGAGATCCGGCAGCCACACCGCAGTCCCCAGAGATCCGCAGCCAAACCGGCAGGTCACCCAGGAGATCCGCAGCCACACCGCAGCTCACCCAGGAGATCCAGCAGCCACCCCACAGGTCACCCCGGAGATCCCGCTGCCACACCACAGCTCACCCAGGAGATCCAGCAGCCACACCGCAGGTCACCCAGGAGATCCAGCAGCCACACCGCAGCTCACCCAGAGATCCGCAGCCACACCGCAGTCCACCCAGGGAGATCCAGCAGCCACACCGCAGGTCACCCAGGAGATCCAGCAGCCACACCGCAAGTCACCCAGGAGATCCGGCAGCCAAACCGCAGGTCACCCAGGAGATCCGGCAGCCACACCGCAGGTCACCCAGGAGATCCGGCAGCCACACCGCAGGTCACCCAGGAGATCCGGCAGCCACAGCGCAGGTCACCCAGGAGATCCAGGGGCCACAGCGCAGGTCACCCAGGAGATCCGGCAGCCACACCGCAGCTCACCCAGGAGATCCGGCAGCCACACCGCAGCTGACCCAGGAGATCCGGCAGCCACACCGCAGCTCACCCAGGAGATCCAGCAGCCACACCGCAGGTCACCCAGGAGATCCAGCAGCCACACCGCAGGTCACCCAGGAGATCCAGCAGCAACACCGCAGCTCACCCAGGAGATCCAGCAGCTACACCGCAGGTCACCCAGGAGATCCAGCGGCCACAGCGCAGCTCACCCAGGAGAACCGGCAGCCACACCACAGGTCACCCAGGAGATCCGGCAGCCACACCGCAGGTCACCCAGGAGATCCAGCGGCCACACCGCAGGTCACCCAGGAGATCCGGCAGCCACACCGCAGGTCACCCAGGAGATCCAGCAGCCACACCGCAGGTCACCCAGGAGATCCAGCAGCCAAACTGCAGGTCACCCAGGAGATCCGGCAGCCACACCGCAGGTCACCCAGGAGATCCGGCAGCCACACCACAGCTCACCCAGGAGATCCAGCAGCCACACCGCAGGTCACCCAGAGATCCGGCAGCCACACCGCAGCTCACCCAGGAGATCCGGCAGCCACACCACAGCTCACCCACGAGATCCAGCCGCCACCCCGCAGGTCACCCTCGAGATCCAGCCGCCACACCGCAGCTCACCCAGGAGATCCAGCAGCCACACCGCAGGTCACCCAGGAGATCCGGCAGCCACACCGCAGGTCACACAGGAGATCCAGCAGCCACACCGCAGCTCACCCAGGAGATCCGGCAGCCACACCGCAGCTCACCGAGGAGATCCGGCAGCCACACCGCAGCTCACCCAGAGAGATCCGGCAGCCACAACCGCAGCTCACCCAGGAGATCCAGCAGCCATAGCGCAGCTCACCCAGGAGAACCGGCAGCCACACCGCAGCTCACCATGGAGATCCAGCAGCCACACCGCAGGTCACCCAGGAGATCCAGCAGCTACACCGCAGGTCACCCAGGAGATCCGGCGGCCACACCGCAGGTCACCCAGGAGATCCAGCGGCCACAGCGCAGGTCATCCAGGAGATCCAGCAGCCACACCGCAGCTCACCCAGGAGATCCAGCGGCCACACCGCAGGTCACCCAGGAGATCCGGCGGCCACAGCGCAGCTCACCCAGGAGATCCGGCAGCCACGCCGCAGGGCACCCAGGAGATCCGGCAGCCACACCGCAGCTCACCCAGGAGAACCGGCAGCCACACCGCAGGTCACCCAGGAGATCCGGCAGCCACACCGCAGGTCACCCAGGAGATCCGGCAGCCACACCGCAGGTCACCCAGGAGAACCGGCAGCCACACCGCAGGTCACCCAGGAGATCCAGCAGCCACAACCGCAGTTCACCCAGGATATCCAGCACCACAAACCGCAGGGGACCAGGAAGATCCAGACGCCACACGCAGGTCACCCAGGAGATCCGGCAGCCACACCGCAGGTCCACCCAGGAGATCCAGCAGCTACACCCCCAGGTCACCCAGGAGATCCCAGCTACAACCGCAGGTCACCCGGAGATCCGGCAGCCACCCACCATCAGGGCACCCAGGACCGGCAGCCACACCGCAGGTCACCCAGGAGATCCAACGGCCACACCGCAGCTCACCCAGGAGATCCGGCAGCCACACCGCAGGTCACCCAGGAATCCAGGGGGCCACAGCGCAGCTCACCCAGGAGATCCAGCAGCCACACCGCAGCTCACCCAGGAGATCCGGCAGCCACACCGCAGCTCACCCAGGAGATCCAGCAGCTACCCACCGCAAGCTCACCCAGAGATCCAGCAGCCCACCCGCAGCTCACCCAGGAGATCCGGGAGCCACAGCGCAGGGCACCCAGGAGATCACAGCGGCCACAGCGCAGCTCACCCAGGAGAACCGGCAGCACAACGCAAGGTCACCCAAGGATCGGCAGCCACACCGCAGGTCACCCAGGAGATCCAGCAGCCACACCAGCAGGGGCACCCAGGAGATCCAGCAGCCACACCGCAGCTCACCCAGGAGATCCAGCAGCCACAGCGCAGGTCACCCAGGAGATCCAGCAGCCACACCGCAGGTCACCCAGGAGATCCGGCAGCCACACCGCAGGGCACCCAGGAGATCCGGCAGCCACACCGCAGCTCACCCAGGAGATCCGGCAGCCACACCGCAGCTCACCCAGGAGATCCGGCAGCCACACCGCAGCTCACCCAGGAGATCCGGCAGCCACACCGCAGGTCACCCAGGAGATCCAGCAGCCACACCGCAGCTCACCCAGGAGATCCGGCAGCCACACCGCAGCTCACCCAGGAGATCCGGCAGCTACACCGCAGGTCACCCAGGAGATCCGGCAGCCACACCACAGCTCACCCAGGAGATCCAGCAGCTACACCGCAGGTCACCCAGGAGAACCGGCAGCCACACCGCAGCTCACCCAGGAGATCCGGCAGCCACACCGCAGGTCACCCAGGGGAACCGCCAGCCACACCGCAGGTCACCCAGGAGATCCGGCAGCCACACCGCAGGTCACCCAGGGGATCCGGCAGCCACACCGCTGGGCCCCAGGGGATCCGGCAGCCACACCGCAGCTCACCCAGAGATCCGGCAGCCACACCACAGGTCACCCAGGAGATCCGGCAGCCACACCGCAGGGCACCCAGAGATCCAGCAGCCACACCACATGCTCACCCAGGAGATCCGGCAGCCACACCACAGTCACCCAGGAGATCCGGCAGCCACACCGCAGCTCACCCAGGAGATCCGGCAGCCACACCACAGGTCACCCAGGAGATCCGGCAGCCCCACCGCAGGTCACCCCCGGAGATCCGGCAGCCACACCGCAGCTTTCCCAGGAGATCCACAGCCACACCTCAGGTCACCCAGGAGATCCGCCAGCCACACCGCAGGTCACCCAGGAGATCCGGCAGCCACACCGCAGGTCACCCAGGAGATCCCGCAGCCACACCGCAGGTCACCCAGGAGATCCAGCAGCCACACCGCAGGTCACCCAGGAGAACAGGCAGCCACACCGCAGGTCACCCAGCAGAACCGGCAGCCACACCGCAGGTCCCCCCAGGAGAAACCAGCAGCCACACCGCAGCTCACCCAGGAGAACCGGCAGCCACACCGCAGGGCACCCAGGAGATCCTGCAGCCACACCGCAGCTCACCAGGAGAACCGCAGCCACACCGCAGGTCACCCAGGAGATCCAGCAGCCACACCGCAGGTCACCCAGGAGATCGGCAGCCCCCACCGCAGGTCACCCAGGAGATCCGGGAGCCACACCGCAGGCACCCAGGAGATCCAGCAGCCACAACCGCAGGTCACCCAGGAGATCCGGCAGCCCACACCGCAGGTCACCCAGGGGATCCAGCAGCCACACCGCAGGCACCCAGGAGATCCAGCAGCCACACCCGCAGGTCACCAAGGATAACCGGCAGCCACACCGCAGGTCACCCAGGGGGATCCAGCAGCCACACCGCACTCACCCCCGGAGAACCGGCAGCCACACCGCAGGTCAACCCAGGAGAACCGGCAGCCACAAACCGCACTCACCCAGGGGAACCGGGAGCCACACCGCAGGTCACCCAGGAGAACCGGGAGCCACAACCGCAGCTCACCCAGGGGATCCAGCAGCCACACCGCAGCTCACCCAGTGAGAACCGGGAGCCACACCGCAGGTCACCCAGGAAAATCCAGCAGCCACACCGCAGGTCACCCAGGAGATCCGGCAGCCACACCGCAGGTCACCCAGGAGAACCGGCAGCCACACCGCAGGTCACCCAGGAGATCCCGCAGCCACACCGCAGGTCACCCAGGAGATCCAGCAGCCCCACCGCAGGTCACCCAGGAAACCGGGAGCCACACCGCAGGTCACCCCAGGAGAACCGGCAGCCACACCGCAGCTCACCCAGGAAACCGGCAGCCCCCACCGCAGGTCACCCAGGAGAACCGGCAGCCACACCGCCCGGTCACCCAGAGATCCGGCAGCCACAACCGCAGGTCACCCAGGAGATCCGGCAGCCACACCGCAGGTCATCATATCTAAGGGTTAGTTACTATTGTACAAACTGCAGGCAATCCACAGAAGGAGATCTGTGCGGACCATGAACTGCATATCCTGACACAATGTAACAAAGCTGCATCTGTGACTCTGTGTGGAGGAGAGATGAGGGGTTGTGCTGTTTCTGGCCACTAAGTGACCTGAGGTGACCAGGGCCCCAATGTCAGTGTCCTGTAACACCAGTGTAATGATGCCGTACACCCCTGGTCACCTCGGGGCCCCACAACTCTCCCGAGGTAACAGATCTCCTGTCCAGCGGGGGGCGCTGTGTACCGCCCTATGTCTACACCCGCCCATACAGTACAGCAGCACCGGGCCACATACCGAACAGACCTTTCCGTGCCGGATTCACAATGGAAAGATCATTACACGGACTTCCCCCGATCACTAGGTCAAATGGGCCCCATTCCTGAATCTGTGGAAAGAGGAAGAAGTTAGTGGTGGAGCCCCGGACAGGAGTGATCACTGTGCAGAGCATAGCAGAGCCGGCCCAGACAGTAGTGATCACTGTGCAGAGCATAGCAGAGCCGGCCCCGAACAGGAGCGATCCCTGTGCAGAGCGTAGCAGAGCCGGCCCAGACAGTAGTGATCACTGTGCAGAGCATAGCAGAGCCGGCCCCGAACAGGAGCGATCACTGTGCAGAGCGTAGCAGAGCCGTCCCCAGACAGGAGTGATCACTATGCAGAGCGTAGCAGAGCCGTCCCCGGACAGGTGCAATCACTGTGCAGAGCATAGAAGAGCCGTACCCAGACAGGAGTGATCACTGTGCAGAGCATAGCAGAGCCGTGCCCGGACAGGAGCGATCACTGTGCAGAGCATAGCAGAGCCGGCCCCGAACAGGAGCGATCACTGTGCAGAGCGTAGCAGAGCCGGCCCAGACAGTAGTGATCACTGTGCAGAGCATAGCAGAGCCGGCCCCGAACAGGAGCGATCACTGTGCAGAGCGTAGCAGAGCCGTCCCCAGACAGGAGTGATCACTATGCAGAGCGTAGCAGAGCCGTCCCCGGACAGGTGCAATCACTGTGCAGAGCATAGAAGAGCCGTACCCAGACAGGAGTGATCACTATGCAGAGCATAGCAGAGCTGTGCCCGGACAGGAGCGATCACTGTCCAGAGCATAGCAGAGCCCTCCCAGAACAGGAGCGATCACTGTGCAGAGCCGGCCCCAGACAGGAGCGATCACTGTGCAGAGCATAGCAGAGCCGTCCCCAGACAGGAGTGATCACTGTGCAGAGCATAGCAGAGCCGTGCCCGGACAGGAGCGATCACTGTGCAGAGCATAGCAGAGCCGGCCCCAGACAGGAGTGATCACTGTGCAGAGCGTAGCAGAGCCGTCCAAGGACAGGTGCAATCACTGTGCAGAGCATAGCAGAGCCAGCCCGGACAGGAGCAATCACTGTGCAGAGCAATACAGATCGCTCACCCGAACAGGAGCGATCACTGTGCAGAGCATAGCAGAGCCGTCCCCCGAACAGGATGCGATCACTGTGCAGAGCCGGCCCCAGACAGGAGTGATCACTGTGCAGAGCGTAGCAGAGCCGTCCCCAGACAGGAGGGATCACTGTGCAGAGCATAGCAGAGCCTGCGCGGACAGGCGATCACTGTGCAGAGCATAGCAGAGCCGTCCCCAGACAGGAGTGATCACTGTGCAGAGCCTAGCAGAGCCGTCCAAGGACAGGTGCTATCACTGTGCAGAGCATAGCAGAGCCGTGCCCGGACAGGAGTGATCACTGTGAAGAGCATATCAGAGCCAGCCCAGACAGGAGCGATCACTGTGCAGAGCATAGCAGAGCCCTCCCCGAACAGGAGCGATCACTGTGCAGAGCATCGCAGAGCCAGCCCGGACAGGAGCAATCACTGTGCAGAGCATAGCAGATCCGTCCCCGAACAGGAGAGATCACTGTGCAGAGCATAGCAGAGCCGTGCCCGGACAGGAGCGATCACTGTGCAGAGCCGTCCCCGGACAGAAGCGATCACTGTGCAGAGCAGAGCAGAGCCGGCCCAGACAGGAGCGATCACTGTGCATCGCATAGCAGAGCCGGCCCCAGACAGGAGCGATCACTGTGCAGAGCCGTCCCTGGACAGGAGCGATCACTGTGCAGAGCGTAGCAGAGCCGGCCCAGACAGGAGTGATCACTGTGCAGAGCATAGCAGAGCCGTCCCCAGACAGGAGCGATCACTGTGCAGAGCCGGCTCCGGACAGGAGCGATCACTGTGCAGAGCCGTCCCCGGACAGGAGCAATCACTGTGCAGAGCGTAGCAGAGCCGGCCCAGAAAGGAGTGATCACTGTGCAAAGCATAGCAGAGCCGTCCCCAGACAGGAGTGATCACTGTGCAGAGCATAGCAGAGCCGTCCCCAGACAGGAGCGATCCCTGTGCTGAGCCGTCCCCGGACAGAAGCGATCACTGTGCAGAGCAGAGCAGAGCAGAGCAGAGCTGTCCCCTTGGAGGTGCCGCCAAACTCACATGTTTGCGGGTGATGTTCCGCACGTCGCCCACATACATAATCTTGCCCTGATGTCGCACCATTCCCACAGTGATGGAGTCTTCACACACCTCGGAGGCAATGTAGCGGTCTACCTGGATCCCGAGATCCTTTAGCACCAATAGACCTGGAGAGTGGAGAGAGGTCACAGTGATGGTGAGGGATCCGCTCCTGCCCCACAGACCCATCCGAATATCCGGACCCCTCACCTGTTGCAATGCCATCGAATAGAGACAGTACTCGGATAGGCTTCCGCTTCTCGGCTAGAATCGGCGGATAAAGCTTTGGTGGGTCCTTTAAGCGGAGAAGGGTGGAGATTAGTCAGAGCGTCACTTTACGACACGAGGGAAATAGTCGGGGCGCGGTACTCACAAATTCTTGGTCATGGTTATTGGCGAAGAATAGCTGTAAACGCGTGGGCCAGTCCTCTCGCCGCCGCAGCAGCCCGTAGATGCCCTTGTGGCCACACATATAGCAGTTCCAGGGGTCTTCCTTAATAGCTGCCTGAGCCGCGCCTGGTCCCACCAACAAGTCCACACATTCCACACAGAAGCACCTACAGAGAAGATCCAACATGATCAAGTCTGGAAGAAACCTTGAAGATTCCGGTGAATTCAGTTCTCAACTAGAGGCCAAGGTGCTGAGCTCATGGTCACGGACTACTTCCCATGTGTGATCCCACCAGGACCAGATGCCAATGGGATCCCACCAAGGCCGGACGCCAAGCATGATCCTAACAGGACTGGATGCCAAGCGTGATCCCACCAAAACCAGACACCAAGTGCGATCCCACCGGGACCAGACGTCAAGGGTGATCCCACAGAACCAGACCTCAAGCAAGATCCCACCGGGGCCACACTAAGCGTGATCTCACCAGAACCAGATGCCAAGAGTGATCCGACCAGGACCAGACGCCAAGCGTGATCCCACCAGGACCAGATGCCAAGCGTGATTCCACCAGGAACAGATGCCAAGCGTGATTCCACCAGGAACAGATGCCAAGCGTGATTCCACCAGGACCAGATGCCAAGCGTGATCCCACCAGGACCAGATGCCAAGCGTGATCCGACCAGGACCAGATGCCAAGCGTGATCCGACCAGGACCAGATGCCAAGCGTGATCCGACCAGGACCAGATGCCAAGCGTGATCCGACCAGGACCAGATGCCAAGCGTGATCCCACCAGGACCAGATGCCAAGCGTGATCCCACCAGGACCAGATGCCAAGCGTGATCCGACCAGGACCAGATGCCAAGAACGATCCGACCAGGACCAGATGCCAAGCTTGACTGCACCGGGACCAGACATCAAGGGTTATCCCACCAGGACCAGACCTCAAGCATGATCCCTCCAGGGCCAGACACCAACGGGATCCCACCAGGACCAGACAGAAAGCGTGATCCAGCCAGGGCCAGACACCAAGCGTGATCCCACCAGCACTAAACGTCAAATGTGATCCCACCAGGAACAGACGCCAAGTGGGATCCCACCAGGAACAGACGCCAAGTGGGATCCCACCAGGAACAGACACCAAGCGGGATCCCACCAGGAACAGATGGCAAGCGACCAAGTGGGATCCCACCAGGAACAGACGCCAAGTGGGATCCCACCAGGAACAGACACCAAGCGTGATCCCACCAGCGCCACTGCCAAGCAAGATCCCACCGGGGCCAGATGCCAAGCGGGATCTCACCAGGACCAGGCGCCAAGCAGGATCCCACCAGGACCAGGCGCCAAGCAGGATCCCACCAGGACCAGACGCCAAGCGGGATCCACCAGGACCTGACGCCAAGCGGGATCCAACAGGACCAGACGCCAAACAGGATCCCACCAGGACCATACGCCCAGCGAGATTCCATCAGGGCCACACGCCAAGCGGGATCCCACCCGGACCACACGCCAAGCGCGATCCCGCCAGACCCAGACCCTAAGCGTGATCCGACCAGGACCAGATACCATGCATGATCTCACCAGGGCCAGATGCCAAGCCCGATCCCACCAGGACCGGAGGTCAAGAGTGATCTCAGCAGATGCCAAGCATGATCGCAGCAGGACCAGATGCCAAGCGTCACCCCACCACCCGATGCCAAGCGTCATCCCACCAGGACCAGACGCCAAGCAGGATACCACCAAGACCAGACGCGCAATGTGATCCCCGCAGACCCCAAGCGTGATCCCACCAGGACCAGACCCCACGCGTGATCCCACCAGGACCAGACCCCAAGTGGGATCCCACCAGGACCAGACCCCAAGAGTGATCCCACCAGGACCAGACGCCAAGCGTGATCGCAGCAGGACCAGACGCCAAGCGTGATCGCAGCAGGACCAGACGCCAAGCGTGATCGCAGCAGGACCAGACGCCAAGCGTGATCGCAGCAGGGGCCAAGGCGCAAGCGGATCGCAGCAGGACCAGACGCCAAGCGTGATCGCAGCAGGACCAGACGCCAAGCGTGATCGCACCAGGACCAGACGCCAAGCGTGATCGCAGCAGGACCAGACGCCAAGCGTGATCCCAGCAGGACCAGACGCCAAGCGTGATCCCACCAGGACCAGACGCCAAGCGTGATCCCAGCAGGACCAGACGCCAAGCGTGATCCCACCAGCACCAGACCCCAAGCGTGATCCCACCAGGACCAGACGCCAAGCGGGATCCAGCAGGTCCAGACGTCAAGCGTGATCCCAGCAGGACCAGACGCCAAGGTGATTCCCCGCAGGACCAGACGCCCAAACGTGGGTCCCCGCAGGACCAGACGCCAAGCGTGATCCCAGCAGGGACCAGACGCCAAGCGTGATCCCAGCAGGACCAGGACCGGGGAAGCGTTGATCCCGGGGAGGACCCAGGGCGGCAAGCGTTTATCCCAGGGGGGGGCCCCGCGGCAAAGCGTGATCCCAGCGGACCAGACGGCAAACGTATCCCAGCAGGACCAAAACGCCCAAACGTGATCCCGGAAAGGGCCAGACGGCAAGCGTGATCCCCCGCAGGACCCGACGCCAAGCGTGATCCCCCGGACCAGACGCCCAAGCGGATTCCCCGCAGGGGCCAGACGCCCAAAGGTTTAACCCAGCAGGGGCCGACGCCCAAACGTGATTTCCCGCAGGGCCCGACGCCCAAGCGTTTATCCCCGCAGGGCCAGACGGCCCAAACGTGATCCCGCAGGACCAGACGCCAAGCGTTTATCCAGCGGGGCCAGGGCGCCAAGCGTTATCCCACCAGGACCAGGGCACGAAGCGTGATCCCCCAAGACTAAAACCCCCAAGTATGATCCCCCCAGGGGCCCGACCCCCAAGGGGTGGGTCCCACCGGGACCGGGGCGCCAAACGAAACCCACCGGGGTTTGGGCGCAAAGGGGGGATCCCCTCAGGCCAGGCCCCAAAAAAGTGATCCACCAGGACCAGCCCCCAAAGTTGATCCCACCCGGACCCGACCCCAAGAGTGATCCCACCAGGACCAGACCCCAAGTGATCCCAACCAGAACCAGACCCCAAGGGATGCCACCAGGAAACCCGACCCCCAAGGGGACCCACCAGGAAAAAACCCCAAAGGGGGTCCCACCCGGAACAGACCCAAGGGATTCCCACCAGCAACGACCCAAACGGGATCCCACAGGCAGAGGGCCCAAACGGATCCCACCAGACCCGACCCCAAGTTGATCCCACCCGGAACCCGACCCAAGGTGGTCCCCCAGGACAGACGCCAAGGTGATCCCACCCGGACCCGACGCCAAGGGATCCCACCCGGACAGACGCCAAGCGGGATCCCACAGGGACCAGAGCCAAGGGGGGATCCACAGGACCAGACGCAAGCGTGATCCCACAGACCAAACCCCAAAGGGGATCCCAGCCCGGACCAGCCCAAGCGTGATCCCAGCAGGAAACCCGACGCCCAAACGTGACCCACAGGGCCAGACGCCAAGCGTGATCGCACAAAGGGCCAGACGCCAAGCGGATCCCCCAGGACCAGACCCAAGCGGAAACCCACGGACCAGAAAGCCAAGGGATCCCACCGGGGCCAGACGCCAAGCGGGGATCCCAGCAGGACCACGCCAAGCGTGAACCCACCGGACCAGGGCGCCAAGCGGGAATCCCACGGACCCAAGCAGCCCCAGCGGGACCACACCCAGGGATCCCCCGGAAAAACCAAGCGGATCCCACCAGGACCAAGGACGCCAAGCGTGTCCCCAGGACCAGACGCCAAGCGTGATCCCAGCAGGAACAGACGCCAAGCGGATCCCACCCGGGCAGACCCAAGCGTGATCCCACGGAACCCGACCCAAGCGGGATCCCAGCAGACCAACCCAAGCGGGATCCACCAGGGGCAACAGAACGCCGAAGCGGGAACCCCCCCGGACCCCGGCGCCAAGCGTGATCCCAAAACCAAGGAACCCAGGACCAAGCAATGATCCCACCAGGACCAGCCCCAAAGCGTGATCCCACCAGGGCCAAAAAGGTCAAGCGTGATCCCACCAGGACCAACCCCGTATCCAAGACCAGACGTCCAGTGACCCACCAGGACCAACCCGGATCCCACAGAACCGACGACCACCCAACCAAGGACCAACGCCAAGTGATCACCCGGACAGCCCAAGGTGATCCCAGAACCGACCCAAGGGATCCCACAAACAACGAATTGATCCACAGACGCCCAAAGGGGTCCCCAAGCGCAAAGTACCACAGGACGACGCAAGGGATTCCACCAGGACGAGAAATGGACCCCAGACCAGCCAAAAGGTCCCACAGGGCGACCCAGTGTCCACCAGACGGCCAAATGATCCCACCAGGAACAGGCCAAGGGATCCCCAGACAACCCAAGGGGTCCCACGACCAGCGAAGGGATCCCACAGACCACCGCCCAATTGGGTCCCACCGGACAGACCCAAGGGATCCCACCAGGAACGACGCCAAGGGGTCCCACCAGCGACGAAGTGGATCCCACCAGGAAGACCAAGTGGACCACCAGGACAGCACAAGGATCCACAGGAAAGTGAAACGGATCCCACAGGCCGACCAGGATCCACCGGCCAACCCAGCGATCCACAGGCCGAAACCCGGATCCCACCAGGCAACCAAGCTGATCCCACCAGGGCCAATGCCAACCAAGCAAGCAAGGATAATGGGCGGATCCCACAGACTCCAAGCGTGATCCCACCAGGACCAGACCCCAAGTGGGATCCCACCAGGACCAGACCCCAAGCCTGATCCCACCAGGACCAGACGCCAAGCAGGATCTTACCAGGACAAACCCCTAAGCGTGATCCCACCGGAACCAGACACGAAGCGTGATCCCACCAAGACTAAACCCGAAGTATGATCCCACCAGGACCAGACCCCAAGAGTGATCCCACCAGGACCAGACGTCAAGCGTGACCCCACCAGGACCGGACGCCAAGCGGGATCCCACCAGGAACAGACGCCAAGCGGGATCCCACCAGGAACAGACGCCAAGCGGGATCTCACCAGGAACAGATGCCAAGCGGGATCCCACCGGAACCAGACACGAAGCGTGATCCCACCAAGACTAAACCCGAAGTATGATCCCACCAGGACCAGACCCCAAGCGTGATCCCACCAGGACCAGACGTCAAGTGTGAGCCCACCAGGACCGACGCAAGCGGACCCCCAGGACCAGACGCAAGCGGGACCCACCAGACCAGACGCCAAGCGGATCCCACCAGGAACAGACGCAAGTGGGATCCCACAGGACGACGCAAGTGGGATCCCACCAGGACTGTACGCAAAGTGGGATCCCACCAGGACGACCAAGGGGATCCCACCAGGACGGACAAAGGGGATCCCACCAGGACCAGACCCCAAGTGGGATCCCACCAGGACCAGACCCCAAGAGTGATCTCACCAGGACCAGACCCCAAGAGCGATCCCACCAGGACCGGACGCCAAGCGGAATCCCACCAGGACCAGCCGCCAAGCGGGATCCCACCAGGACCAGACACCAAGTGGGATCCCACCAGGGACAGACACCAAGCGGGATCCACAGGACAGACGGGATCCCACCAGGAACAGACACCAAGCGTGATCCCACCAGGACAAGACCCCAAGTTTGATCCCACCAGGACCAGACGTCAAGAGTGATCCCACCAGGACCAAACGTCAAGCGTGAGCCCACCAGGACCAGACGTCAAGCGTGACCCCACCAGGACCAGACGCCAAATGTTATCCCATCTGGTCCAGACCCCAAGAATGATCCCACCAGGAATAAAAGCCAAGCGTGATCCCACCAGGACCAGACGCCAAGCGTGATCCCACCAGGACCCGACCCCAAGAGTGATCCCAGGAGATGCCAAGCGTGATCCCACCAGGACTGGACCCCAAAAAAATCCGAAGACGCCCAAACGTGATCCCACCAGGACTAAGCCCCAAGCATGATCCCACCATGACCATACCATAAGCGTGATCCCACCTGGACCAGACCCCAAGAGTGATCCCACCAGGACCAGACCCCAAGAGTGATCCCACCAGGACCAGACCCCAAGAGTGATCCCACCAGGACCAGACCCCAAGAGTGATCCCACCAGGACCAGAAGCCAAGTGTAATCCCACCAGGACCAGCCGCCAAGTGGGATCCAACCAGGAACAGACGCCAAGTGGGATCCCACCAGGAACAGAAGCCAAGTGGGATCCCACCAGGAACAGATGCTAAGCGGGATCCCACCAGGGCCGAACGCCAAGCAGGATCCCACCATGACCAGACCCCAAGAATGATCCTACCAGGTCCAGACGCCAAGCATGATCCCACCAGGACCAGACGCCAAGCATGATCCCACCTGGAAAAGTGGTCAAGAATGATCTCAGCAGATGCCAAGCGTGATCCCCATGGGACCAGACGCCAAGCGTGATCCCACCAGGACCAGAAGCCAGGCGTGATCCCACCTGGATTGGATGCCAAGCGTAATCCCACCAGGACCAGACCTTAAAAGTAATCCCAGCAGACGCGACGCGTGATCCCACCTGGATTGGACGCCAAACGTGATCCCGCCAGGACCAGACCCCAAAAGTATTCCCAGCAGACGCCAAGCGTGATCCCACCAGGTCTAAACCCCAAGCGTGATCCCACCAGGACCAGACCCCAAGAGTGATCCCACCAATACCAGACCCCAGAGTGATCCCTACAATACCAGACCCCAACAGTGATGCCTCCAGGACCAGACGCTAAGTGGGATCCCACCAGGATCAGACTCCAAGCGTGATCCCACCAGGACTAGACACCAAGTGTGATCCCACCAGGACCAGACACCAAGCCTGATCCCACCAAGACCGGACACCAGGTGTGATCCCACAAGGTCCAGACACCAAGCATGATCCCACCAGGACCAAATGCCAAATGTTATCCCATCTGGTCCAGACCCCAAGAATGATCCCACCAGGAATAAAAGCCAAGCGTGATCCCACCAGGACCAGACGCCAAGCAGGATCCCACCAGAACCCGACCCCAAGAGTGATCCCAGGAGATGCCAAGCGTGATCCCACCAGGACTGGACCCCAAAAATAATCCCAGAAGACGCCAAGCGTGATCCCACCAGGACTAAACCCCAAGCGTGATCCCACCAGGACCAGACCCCAAGAGTGAGCCCACCAGGAACAGACCCCAAGAGTGATCCCACCAGGAGCAGACCCCAAGAGTGATCCCACCAGGACCAGACCCCAAGAGTGATCCCACCAGGACCAGACCCCAAGAGTGATCCCTCCAGGACCAGACCCCAAGAGTGATCCCTCCAGGACCAGACCCCAAGAGTGATCACTCCAGGACCAAACCCCAAGAGTGATCCCTCCAGGACCAGACCCCAAGAGTGATCCCTCCAGGACCAGACCCCAACAGTGATCCCTCCAGGACCAGACCCCAACAGTGATCCCTCCAGGACCAGATGCCAAGTGGGATCCCACCAGGATCAGACACCAAGCATGCACACCAAGTGTGATTTCCCCAAAACCAGACAGCAAGGGTAATCCCACAGGGACCAGACACCAAGCCTGATCCCACCAAGACCGAACACCAAGCGTCATCCCACCAGGACCAAATGACAAATGTTATCTCAACAGGACCAGATGCCAAGTGGATCCCACCAGGACGAGACACCAAACGTGATTCCACCAGGACCAGACCCCAAGAATGATCTCACCAGGAATAAAAGCCAAGCGTGATCCCACCAGGACCAGCCGGCAAGCAGGATCCCATCAGGACCAGCCGCCAAGCAGGATCCCACCAGGACCAGACGTCAAGCAGGATCCCACCAGAACCAGACCCCAAGAGTGATCCCAGCAGACGCCAAGCGTGATCCCACCTGGATTAGACGCCAAGCTTGATCCCACCAGGACCAGACCCCAAGCGTGATCCCACCAGGACCAGACCCCAAGAGTGATCCCACCAGGACCAGACCCCAAGAGTGATCCCACCAGGACCAGACACCAAGAGTGATCCCACCAGGACCAGACCCCAAGAATGATCTCACCAGGAATAAAAGCCAAGCGTGATCCCACCAGGATCAGCCGCCAAGCAGGATCCCACCAGGACCAGACGTCAAGCAGGATCCCACCAGGACCAGACGTCAAGCAGGATCCCACCAGGACCAGACGTCAAGCAGGATCACACCAGGACCAGACCCCAAGAGTGATCCCAGTAGACGCCAAGCGTGATCCCACCAGGACCAGACCCCAAGCGTGATCACACCAGGAACAGACCTCAAGAGTGATCCCACCAGGACCAGACCCCAAGCGTGATCCCACCAGGACCAGACCTCAAGAATGATCCCTAAAGGACCAGATGCCAAATGGGATCCCACCAGGATCAGACACCAAGTGTGATCCCACCAGGACCAGACAGCAAGCGTAATCCCACCGGGACCAGACACCAAGTGTGATCCCACCAGGTCCAGCCCCTAAGCATGATCCCACCAGGACCAGACACCAAGAATAATCCCAACAGGACCAAATGCCAAATGTTATCCCACCAGGACCAAATGCCAAGTAGATCCCACCAGGATGAGACACAAAGCATGATCCAACCAGGACCAGAACCCAAGAATGACTAAACACTAAGGGTGATCCCACCAGGACTAAACACTAAGGGTGACCATACCAGGACTAGACGCCAAGCGTGATCTCACCAGGACTAGGCACCAAAAGTGATCCCCCCAAGACCAGGTACCAAGTGTGAGCCCACCAGGACTAGACACTAAACACAATCCTACCGGGACTAAGCAGCGGGATGGCTGATCTCACCTGCAGCAGTTGTTGTTTCCGCACATGAGCACCTCACGGCCCCCACAGCAGATGGTGCAGTAGGACTGGTAGCCGTCGTCGTCGTACTGGTACGCGCACTCTAAGAAGCAGTTCTGGAAAACAGTGAAGTACAATGAGCGTGAGCTCCCGCCACACCCAGCCTCCCTCTCCTCTCATAACGATCACTATACTTACTGACTGTTTCCTCCACATCTGAGCTGCACACTGAGCTCTCTCCTGAGATTCACTACTCAAAGCTCTGTCCTCACTGAGGTTTCTTCTCTCTATCTTTAACAAAAGTTCGTACTACACGCTCAGCTCCATCCATACTGACAGTTTCCTATATTTCCCCATACGCTCAGCTCCACCCATACTGAGTTTCCTATATCTCACATATATTATACTAAGTTTTCCATTCCCATATCTACAGTTTCCTATAATTTCCCCAACTATTTACGCTCAGCTCCATCCATACTGAGTTTCCTATCTCACTATATGCTCAGCTCCATCCATACTGACGGTTTCCTATCTCACTATATGCTCAGCTCCATCCATACTGACAGTTTCACTCACACATTGGTTTCGTTTTCCTGTATGTAATAAGATTTCCATCTCACCCTGGCTTACTATTATTCCCAACATACACGAGAAATAATCCAACACTAAACTCTGTCCTTACTGACTGTTCCCTTTAAACATCAAAGCTTTCCCTTTCTAATATGCTGAACTTTGTTTTTACAGTTGCTAATGTCTGCTCCTACTGACGGTTTCCTTCGCACATCTGAGCTTTTCTTTTCAAATATGGTGAGATCTGTTCTTATTGGCAGTTTCCTGTATTTAGCCATAAACTAAGCTTTTTCCTTACTGACAGTTTCTTCCTATCCCCATACACAAAACGCTGTGCTTACTGACAGTTTCTTCATCTCCCCCTATACTGAGCGATGTCCTTACTGACACTTTCCTATATTTCCCTCTACACTAAGCTTTGTCCTTACTGAGTCTCTACATCTCCCCATACACAGAGCTCTGTCGATACTGATACCTTCTTTACCTTCCCCTACACTGAGCGCTGTCTTTACTGACAGTTTCTTCATCTCCCCTACACTGAGCGCTGTCTTTACTGACAGTTTCTTCACCTTCCCCTACACTGAGCGCTGTCTTTACTGACAGTTTCTTCATCTCCCCTACACTGAGCGCTGTCTTTACTGACAGTTTCTTCACCTTCCCCTACACTGAGCGCTGTCTTTACTGACAGTTTCTTCATCTCCCCTACACTGAAAGCTGTCCTTACTGACCGTTTCTTCACCTCCCCTACAATCAGTGCTGTCCTTTCTGACAGTTTCATCTCCTCTACACTGAGTGCTGTCCTTACTGACCGTATCTTCAACGCCCCTACACTGAGCGCTGTCCTAAAAGACAGTTTCTTCACATCCCCTACACTGAGCACTGTCTTTACTGACAGTTTTTTCACCTCCCCTACAATCAATGCTGTCCTTACTGACAGTTTCATCTCCTCTACACTGAGTGCTGTCCTTGGTGACCGTATCTTCTTCCCCCGTACACAGCTAGTCCTAGTGACAGTTCTTCATCCCCCTACACGGTGCTGTCCTTACTGACAGTTTCTTCATCCCCCCTACACTCAGCTATGTCCTTAGTGACAGTTTCTTCATCTCCCCTACACTGAGTGCTGTCCTTACTGACAGTTTCTTCATCCCCCCTACACTCAGCTATCACCTAAGTGGCAGGTTCTTCATATCACCTACACTGAGTGCTGTCGTTAATGACAGTTTCTTCATCTCACCTACACTGAGCGCTGTCCTTACTCAGTTTCTTCATATCCACTACACTGAGCGCTGTCCTTACTCACAGTTTCTTCAAATCCACAACACTGAGCGCGGTCCTTACTCACAGTTTCTTCATATCCCCTACACTGAGCGCTGTCATTACTCACAGTTTCTTCATATCCCCTACACTGAGCGCTGTCCTTACTCACAGTTTCTTCATATCCCCTACACTGAGCGCTGTCTTTACTCAGTTTCTTCATATCCCCTACACTGAGCGCTGTCCTTACTGACCGTATCTTCATCTCCCCTATAATGAGCGCTGTCTTTACTGACAGTTTCTTCACCTCTCCTACAATCAGTGCTGTCCTTACTGACAATTTCATCTCCTCTACACTGAGCGCCGTCCTTACTGACTGTATCTTCATCTCCCTTACACTGAGCGCCGTCCTTACTGACAGTTTCTTCATCCCTCGTACACGGTGTGCTGTCCTTACTGACAGTTTCTTCATCCCCGTACACTGTGTGCTGTCCTTACTGACAGTTTCTTCATCCCCCATACACTGAGCGCTGTCCTTACTGACAGTTTCATCTCCTCTACACTGAGCGCTGTCCTTACTGACCGTATCTTCATCTCCCCTACACTGAGCGCTGTTCATACTGACAGTTTCATCTACTCTACACTGAGCGCGGTCCTTACTGAGTTTCTTCATCCCCCCGTACACTGTGTGCTGTCCTTACTGACAGTTTCTTCATCCCCCGTATACTGAGCGCTGTCCTTACTGACAGTTTCTTCACCTCACCTACAATGAGCGCTTTCCTTACTGACAGTATCTTCATCTCCCCTACACTGAGCGCTGTCCTGACTGACAGTATCTTCAACTCCCCTACACTGAGCACTGTCCTTACTGACAGTTTCATTTCCTCTACACTGAGTGCTGTCCTTACTGACAGTATCTTCATCTCCCCTACACTGAGCGCTTTCCTTACTGACCGTTTCTTCATCTCCCTTACACTGAGCGCCGTCCTTACTGACAGTTTCATCTCCTCTACACTGAGTGCTGTCCTTACTGAGTTTCTTCATCTCCCCTACACTGAGCGCTGTCCTGACTGACAGTATCTTCATCTCCCCCACACTGAGCGCTGTTCTTACTGACAGTTTCTTCATCTCCCCTACACTGAGCGCTGTCCTTACTGACAGTATCTTCATCCCCCGTACACTGCGCGCTGTCCTTACTGACAGTTTCTTCATCTCCCCTACACTGAGCGCTGTCCTGACAGTATCTTCATCCCCCGTACACTGCGTGCTGTCCTTACTGACAGTTTCTTCATCTCCCCTACACTGAGCGCTGTCCTTACTGACAGTTTCTTCATCTCCCCTACACTGAGCGCTGTCCTTACTGACAGTTTCTTCACCTCCCCTACAATGAGCGCTGTCCTTATTCACAGTTTCTTCATATCCCCTATAATCAGTGCTGTCCTTACTGACAGTTTCCTCTCCCGTACACTGCGTGCTGTCCTTACTGACAGTTTCCTCTCCATATCATACTCCTCCACTGCTCATCCTTGCTACACTTCCCTTAGGTGTTTCCGTTGGATCTTTGTGGACATTACCTTGCAGTTTTGGCACATTCCTCCAACGAAGAGGGGGTGTTCCAGGGAGACAATCAAACTGCCGCAAGAGATGCAGATATCTGGAAGTGAAGAGAAACATGGGCTCAGCAGACTGATAGGAGACAGTACGACCGCCCCCAGTCACCGTGCGCCCCCTGCAGGCCGGGGACTAGAATGCATGTAGTGGTAGCACTCACCCTCGATGTGACGACACTTCTGACGCACTTCATAGACCAACCGCTCTGTGAAGACAAAGATTCATCGTGAGCCACCAAACTCCCATCCCATAATGCACTGCGCTCTGCTGCACTGCAGGGTGGGAAACACTGCCTTTGAATATTGTGTATATAAACACTACATCTCCCACAATGCAGTGCAATACCAGATTATAACAGCAAAGGGCAGCAAGGCAAAGGCAATATAACACTACATCTCTTACAATGCAGCACAGCAGACATTGCACCAGCAGAGGGCAGCAAGGCAAAGGCAATATCACACTATAGCTCTCAGAATGCAGCACAGCAGACACCGGACCAGTAGAGGGCAGCAAGGGAATATAAACGCTACATCTCCACAATGCAGCGCGGCAGACACCGAACCAGTAGAGGGCAGCAAGGGACTATAAACGCTACATCTCCCACAATGCAGCGCAGCAGACGCTGTACCAGTAGAGAGCAGCAAGGCAAAGGCAATATCACACTACATCTCCCACAAAACAGCGCAGCAGATACTGAAGCAACAGAGGGCAGCAAGGCTAAAATCACACTACATCTCCCACAATACAGCGCAGCAGACACTGCACCAGCAGAGGGCAGCAAGGCAAAGGCAATATAACACTACATCTCCCACAATACAGCGCAGCAGACACTGCACCAGCAGAGGGCAGCAAGGCAAAGGCAATATAACACTACATCTCCCACAATACAGCGCAGCAGACACTGCACCAGCAGAGGGCAGCAAAGCAAAGGCAATATAACACTACATCTCCCACAATGCAGCACAGCAGACACTGGAGCAGCAAAAGGCAGCGAGGCAAAGGCAATATAACATTACATCTCCCGCAATGCAGCGCAGCAGACACTGCACCAGCAAAGGGCAGCAAGACAAAAGCAGTATAAACACTACATCTCCCACAATGCAGCGCAGCAGACACTGCACCAGCACAGGGCAGCAAGGCAAAGGCAATATCACACTACATCTCCCACAATGCAGCACAGCAGACACTGGCGCAGCAAAAGGCAGCGAGGCAAAGGCAATATAACATTACATCTCCCACAATTCAGCGCAGCAGACACTGCACCAGCACAGGGCAGCAAGGCAAAGGCAATATCACACTACATCTCCCACAATGCAGCACAGCAGACACTAGACCTCTGTAGCGCAGCTCCTGGCATTGCATTGTGGGAGATGCTCTGCACTTTCACATAGATTTCCCATGATGCACCAGCAGGACTCTCTGCCGGTGGTCACATGCTGTGGCGCCCCCCTCGGATGCACCTCGGGTTCGCTCGTCGATGATTTCTTTGACCTTGGGCTTCTCTGTGCTTTTTCGGGGTTTCTTAGCAGGAGGGGGCGGGGCGTAGGCGGCGGCTTCCGGTTCTACCCAAATTTCTGTGTAGACCTCTTTGTATGGGTTCCGTTCCTCTGGAGATATAAGGAGAGGGAGGTTAATGGCAGCGCGCGCGCCCCAGCGAGGGGGCTCACCGGACCAGTGATCAGGAGAGAACCACAGAGTGAACACTAGGGGGCAGCATCGCTCACCTTCTGGGGGCTCCAGCCCTTTGGGTCCTGATGGCTGGAAGCCGCCCAGTGCCCACTCTATCATCTGCTTGTTCTGCAGGTCTATAGACTTGGAGGTGTCGCTCTCGTCATTCTCGGGGCATGATGGGAAAACCTTCCTGGCTCGGGTGCTGGCCACCTGCAGGACGGAGAACAAGGTGAGTGCGAGCCAGCCAATCACAGACCAGACGACAAGCCGACCCTGAATCATGTGCTCCAGAGCTGCAATCATAATTCTGCTGCTTCATCTATAGGAACTATCTAACAGTTGTAGGGTCTCTCTGGCAGGAGGTGTGAGGGGCACAGGGAGGGTCTCTGGCAGGAGGTGTGAGGGGCACAGGGAGGGTCTCTGGCAGGAGGTGTGAGGGGCACAGGGTCTCTCTGGCAGGAGGTGTGAGGGGCACAGGGAGGGTCTCTGGCAGGAGGTGTGAGGGGCACAGGGAGGGTCTCTCTCGGAGGGGGTGTGAGGGGGTCAGCGAGGGTCTCTCTGGGAGGTGGTGTGAGGGGGGCAGGGAGGGTCTCTCTCTGGCAGGAGGTGTGAGGGGCACAGGGAGGGTCTCTGGCAGGAGGTGTGAGGGGCACAGGGAGGGTCTCTCTGGCAGGAGGTGTGAGGGGCACAGGGAGGGTCTCTGGCAGGAGGTGTGAGGGGCACAGGGAGGGTCTCTGGCAGGAGGTGTGAGGGGCACAGGGAGGGTCTCTGGCAGGAGGTGTGAGGGGCACAGGGAGGGTCTTGGCGGAGGTGTGAGGGGCACAGGGAGGGTCTCTCTGGCAGGAGGTGTGAGGGGCACAGGGGAGGGTCTCTGGCAGGAGGTGTGAGGGGCACAGGGAGGGTCTCTGGCAGGAGGTGGGAGGGGCACAGGGGGGGTCTCTCTGGCAGGAGGTGTGAGGGGCACAGGGAGGGTCTCTCTGGCAGGAGGTGTGAGGGGCACAGGGAGGGTCTCTCTGGCAGGAGGTGTGAGGGGCACAGGGCGGGTCTCTCTGGCAGGGGGTGCACAAATTTGCCACCACAGTGCCCGCTTACCTGGAGGACTTCATAGATGGCTTTCCTGTACATGGGCTGCTTGCTGTACGTTGCTTGGTGGAAGGCGCTTGCGAAGGAACTGAGGGGCATTAGCTTCTCCACACAGACCTGAAGAGAGGTTATAACTTATAATAGTTCGCCATCGGTCACATGGTCGGGGCAGCCTCGAGAGGATACTCACCACTGAAAACTTGCCGTCTCCAAACCACATGACCCAGCGCGTCCCCTCGGCGGCTCGGCTGCGTCCCGTCATCCACCACGACACGATGCGTCCGGGCCACCAGGAGAAGCCGCGCAGCTTGCCCCACACCAGCTCCCCGATGCCGAAGCCTCGCCCGTCCTATGGGTGCAATGGTAGGCTGTGATGTCCAGGAAGAGGTAGAGACGGGGATAACTACCCCCACCTTCCTCACCTCATACTCGGCCTCATCGTCCGCTGACTTGGAGGTGTTCTTCTCCACAGCATCGGCCACCACGGGCTCAGGGGTGGTGGCCACGGTGGGGGAGGCCGGGTCTGTGGGCTGCTGGGAGGCCGGCGGCGAGCTCTCCTCCTCCTTCTGCGGAGTACTGGACACCGTCTCTTCCATGGCGTTGATCACGGCCACCAGCTGCTGCTTCTTCTCAGCCTGAAAGGAGACCAGAAACCGGGGATCAGCAAAGGGGCGACAGCGAGGAAGTCGGAGGCATAGCCAGAAGCCACCAGTGATGGAAGGGGGCAGCACAACTGGGGAGACCACCAGTGATGGTAGGCGGCGGCACAACTGGGGAGGCCACCAGTGATGGAAGGAGGCAGCACAACCGGGGAAGCCACCAGTGATGGAAGGAGGCAGGACAACCGGGGAGGCCACCAGTGATGGAAGGGGGCAGGACAACTGGGGAGGCCACCAGTGATGGAAGGGGGCGGCACAACTGGGGAGGCCACCAGTGATGGAAGGGGGCAGCACAACCGGGGAGGCCACCAGTGATGGAAGGAGGCAGGACAACCAGGGAGGCCACCAGTGATGGAAGGAGGCAGGACAACTGGGGAGGCCACCAGTGATGGAAGGGGGCAGGACAACCGGGGAGGTCACCAGTGATGGAAGTGGGCGGCACAGTTAGGGAGGCCACCAGTGATGGAAGGGGGCGGCACAGCCGGGGTGGTCACCAGTGATGGAAGGGGGCAGGACAACTGGGGAGGCCACCAGTGATGGAAGGGGGCGGCACAGTCGGGGAGGTCATCAGTGATGGAAGGGGGCAGCACAACTGGGGAGGCCACCAGTGATGGAAGGGGGCGGCACAGTCGGGGAGGTCATCAGTGATGGAAGGGGGCGGCACAGCCGGGAAGACCACCAGTGATGGAAGGAGGCGACACAACCGGGGAGACCACCAGTGATGGAAGGAGGCGACACAACCGGGGAGACCACCAGTGAAGGAAGGAGGCGGCACAACCGGGTAGACCACCAGTGATGGAAGGAGGCGACACAACCGGGTAGACCACCAGTGATGGAAGGGGGCGGCACAACCGGGGAGACCACCAGTGATGGAAGTGGGCGGCACAACTGGGGAGGTCACCAGTGATGGAAGGAGGCGCAAACTTGGGGGGAGCGTCACCAGTGGGAAGGGGGGGGGCACAACTGGGGAGGTCACAGTGTGGAAGGGGGCGGCACAGTCGGGGCGGTCATCAGTGATGGAAGGGGGCAGCACCTGGGGAGGCCACCGTGGGAGGGGGGGCCAGCGGGAAAAGGCCACCCCGTGATGGAAGGTTGCGGCACAGCCGGGGAGGCCACCAGTGATGGAAGGAGGCGGCACAGCTATGGGGGTCACCAGTGATGGAAGGGGGCAGCACAACTGGGGAGGCCACCAGTGATGGAAGGGGGCAGCACAACCGGGGAGACCACCGGTGATGGACGGAGGGCGGACAATGGGGGGTGCCACCCGGGGATGGAAGGAGGCGGCACAACTGGGGAGGCCACCGGTGATGTAAGGGGGCGAGACAACTGGGTAGACCACCAGTGATGGAAGAAGGCGGCACAACCGGGGAGGCCACCAGTGATGGAAGGGGGCGGCACAGCCGGGGTGGTCACCAGTGATAGAAGGGGGCGGCACAGCCAGGGTGGCCACCAGTGATAGAATTGGGTGGCACAACTGGGGAGGTCACCAGTGATGGAAGGGGGCGGCACAGCCGGGGCGGTCAGCAGTGATGGAAGGGGGCGGCACACCCGGGGAGGCCAACAGTGATGGAAGGGGGCGGCACACCCGGGGAGGCCACCAGTGATGGAAGGGGGCGGCACACCCGGGGAGGCCACCAGTGATGGAAGGAGGCGGCACAGCCAGGGAGGCCACCAGTGATGGAAGAGGGCAGCACAGCCGGGGAGGCCACCAGTGATGGAAGGAGGCCGCACAGCTATGGCGGTCACCAGTGATGGAATGAGGCGGCACAACCGGGGAGACCACCAGTGATGGAAGGGGGCGGCACACCTGGGGAGGCCAACAGTGATGGAAGGGGGCGGCACACCAGGGGAGGCCACCAGTGATGGAAGGAGGCGACACAACCGGGGAGACCACCAGTGATGGAAGGAGGCGACACAACCGGGTAGACCACCAGTGATGGAAGGAGGCGGCACAACTGGGGGGCCACCGGTGATGGAAGGAGGCGGCACAACTGGGGAGGCCACCGGTGATGTAAGGGGGCGGCACAACCGGGTAGTCCACCAGTGATGGAAGGGGCCGGCACAACCGGGGAGGCCACCAGTGATGGAAGGGGCTGGCACAGCCGTGGAGGCCACCAGTGATGGAAGGGGGCGGCACAGCCGGGGTGGTCACCAGTGATAGAAGGGGGCGGCACAGCCGGGGTGGTCACCAGTGATAGAAGGGGCGACACAAGACGGGGTGGTCACAGTGATAGAAGGGGGGGCACAACTGGGGAGGTCACCAGTGATGGAAGGGGGCGGCACAACTGGGGAGGTCACCAGTGATGGAAGGGGGCAGCACAGCCAGGGAGGCCACCAGTGATGGAAGGAGGCGGCACAACTGGGGAGGCCACCAGTGATGTAGGGGGGCGGCACAATGGGTAGACCACCAGTGATGGAAGGGGGCGGCACAGCCGGGGTAGTCACCAGTGATGGAAGAAGGCAGCACAACCGGGGAGGCCACCAGTGATGGAAGGGGCCGGCACAACCGGGGAGGCCACCAGTGACGGAAGGGGCCAGCACAGCCGTGGAGGCCACCAGTGATGGAAGGGGGCGGCACAGCCGGGGTGGTCACCAGTGATAGAAGGGGGCGGCACAGCCAGGGTGGCCACCAGTGATAGAATTGGGTGGCCACAAGCTGGGGAGGTCACCAGTGATGGAAGGGGGCGGCACAGTCGGGGTGGTCACCAGTGATGGAAGGGGGCGGCACAGTCGGGGAGGTCACCAGTGATGGAAGGGGGCGGCACAGCCGGGGTGGTCACCAGTGATGGAAGGGGCGGCACCGCCGGGGTGGTCACCAGTGATGGAAGGGGGCGGCACAGTCGGGGTGGTCACCAGTAATGGAAGGGGGCGGCACAGCCGTGGTGGTCACCAGTGATTGAAGGGGGCGGCACAGCCGGGGTGGTCACCAGTGATGGAATATTATACCAGAATAACCCTGCATTGCCACAGTTAACATGAAGCAAGAACAGTTATACTAAAAATACTACAGGAGACCAGGCTGTAATACTATATATAATATATATATATATAATATATATATTATTTTGGGGTCGGAGACTCGCAGCCTTGGTATTATATATGTACGGTTGTTTGTATTATTTAGTTCAGGCTATATATATAATATATATTGTATTATACTATATATATTTATATATTTATATATATATAGTATATAGATATATATATATATATAATAATATTAAAGAAAAGAGAAAGCAAACAGGCGCACAAAAGTGAAGTATGTTTATAAATAAATATAATCGTGGCTAGATTATAGTATTGCTCACCTCTATGAGTTGTGCAATAGGGTCCGAGGCACAACTCTCGTAATCGCTTAGTAGCTCCAACGTACAGTTGGGGTAGTACGGCTGCCTGGCGTCTTGGATCCCACGTGCAGTAAACCACCGTGGTATTAAATAGAATAAACAAAACAAGGAGGTTGCGGCGCGTACTATAAAAAGGCGATCCCTGAGATTAGGAGTAAGCTAAAATTTTATAATTTATTAAAAATAGAGACGATGAGTCTCAATTTATAATAATTTTTTTATTCTATGTTTTATAAATTGAGACTCATCGTCTCTATTTTTAATAAATTATAATTATAGCTTACTCCTAATCTCAGGCATCGCCTTTTTATAGTACGTGCGCCACAACCTCCTTGTTTTTGTTTACTCTATATATCTATCTATATATATAGATAGATATACATACATATATATATATATATATATATATATATGTGACAACAAAAGTGAGTACGCCCCTAAGTGACAACAAAAGTGAAGACACCCCTAAGTGACAACAAAAGTGAAGACACCACATAGTGACAACAAAAGTGAGGACACCCCCAATTGACAACAAAAGTGAAGATACCCATAAGTGACAACAAAAGTGAGGACACCCCATAGTGACAACAAAAGTGAGGACACCCCTAGCGAAAATGGACGAATTGTGCCCAATCTACCATTTTCCCTCCACGGTGTCATGTGACTTGTTAGTGTTACAAGGTCTCGGATGTGACTGGGGAGCAGTTGTGGTAAATTTGTTGTTCTCGCTCTCACACTCTCTAATACTGGTCACTGGAAGTTCAGCATGGCTCCTCATGGCAAAGAACTGACTGAGGATCTACAAAAAAGAACTGTTGTTCTACATAAAGATGTCTTGAGGCTATAAGAAGATGCCAGCACCCAGACCCTGAGCTGCAGCGCGAGGCCAAGACCATACAGAGGTCTAACAAGACAGATTCCACTCAGAACAGACCTCACCATGGTCGACCAAAGAAGCTGAGTGCACGTGCTCATTGTCATATCCAGAGATGAGTGCTGCCAGCATTGCTGGAGAGGTTACAGGGGAGGGGATAAGTCTGTCAGTGCACACTGCATCACGTTGGTCTGCATGGCTGTTGTCCCAGGAGAAAGCTTCTTCTAAAGATGAAGCCCAAGAAAGCCCACATGAATGCCAACATGTACTGTGACATAGTGAAGCAGAGCATGATCCCCTTCCTTCTGGGCCGCAGGGCACTATCCAACATGATAACGACCCCAAACACCTGCAAGACGACCACTGCCTTGCTAAAGAAAATGAGAGTAAAGGTGTTGGACTGGCCAAGCGTCTCCAGACCTACACCCTATGGAGCATCTGTGGGGCCTCCTCAAACGGAAGGTGGAGGAGCGCAAGGCCTCTATCATCCACCAGCCCCGTGATGTCGTCATGAAGGAGGGAAGAGGATTCCAATGGCTGCAACCTGTGAAGCTCTAGTGACCTCCATGCCCAAGAGCGTTAAGGCAGTGCTGGAAAATAATGGGGCCACACAGATCACTGACACTTTGGGCACAACTTGTCCTGGAGTGTCCTTACTTTCGTCCCCAGCGGTTTAGACATTGACTTTGTGTTGAGTTATTTTGAGGACACTACATTAAGGCTAATTACGCCTTGTGGACGGGGGCGGGGATGGTGGTGGTGGTGAGGGCACCTCGCCGGCCCATAGACTATCATTACTAGCGGCACGTATACACCGCTAGCAATGTCACTTATCTCCCCCCCGCCGTGGCGGATTCTCCGAGCGGGGAGAGGAGACGTAACCCATAGTTCTCTATGAGAACTGTGGATTACCGTCATGACTGGGACGGATTTCAGCTGTAATTCACGCAGTACGGGGCAAATTATGGGCTGAAATACGTGCCCAAATAAACCGTGTGAACATAGCCTTACACTGTAATACAAGCTGTACACTGACTACTTTATGTTGTATCAAATCAATACACAGCACATAACTGTATGATAATCCCATACACAGCACATAATGATAATCCCATACACAGCACACACTGTATGATAATCCCATACATAGCACATAACTGTATGATAATCCCATACACAGTAAAAACTGTATGATAATCCTATACACAGCACACACTGTATGATAATCCTATACACAGCACATAACTATATGATAATCCCACACAGCACATGCTGTATGATAATCCCATACACAGCACAAACTGTATGATAATCCCATACGCAGCATACACTGTATGATAATCCCATACACAGCACATACTGTATGATAATCTTATACACAGGACATAATTGCATGATAATCCCATACACAGCAAAAACTGTATGATAATCCCATACACAACACACACTGTATGATAATGCCATACACAGCACATAATATATGATAATCCCACACAGCCCCAAACTGTATGATAATCCCATACACAGCACAAACTGTATGATAATCCCATACGCAGCATACACTTTATGATAATCCCATACACAGCACATACTGTATGATAATTCCATACACAGCACATACTGTATGATAATTCCATACACAGCACAAACTGTATGATAATCCCATACACAGCACAAACTGTATGATAATCTTATACACAGGACATAATTGCATGATAATCCCATACACAGCAAAAACTGTATGATAATCCCATACACAACACACACTGTATGATAATGCCATACAGCACATAATATATGATAATCCCACACACAGCACAAACTGTATGATAATCCCATACACAGCACAAACTGTATGATAATCCCATACACAGCACAAACTGTATGATAATCCCATACACAGCAAAAACTGTATGATAATCCCATACACAGCATACACTGTATGATAATCCCATAACGCACATACTTATATAATCCCCTACCCACATAAACTTATAAAAATCCATACACGCAAACTTATGATAAACCCATACATCAAAAATACTATAATGAAAATAACCCCATTAAACCACACACCCTACTGTATAATCCCACACAGCACATACTGTATAATCCCACATAGCACATACTGTATGATAATCCCATACACAGCACACACTGTATGATAATCCCATACACAGCACATAACTGTATGATAATCCCATACACAGCACAAACTGTATGATAATCCTATACACAGGACATAACTGTATGATAATCCCATACACAGCAAAAACTGTATGATAATCCCATACACAACACACACTGTATGATAATCCCATACACAGCACACACTGTATTATAATCCCATACATAGCACATAACTGTATGATAATCCCATACACAGTAAAAACTGTATGATAATCCCATGCACAACACACACTGTATGATAATCCTATACACAGCACATAACTATATGATAATCCCACACAGCACAAACTGTATGATAATCCCATACACAGCACACACTGTATGAT
This sequence comes from Phyllomedusa bahiana, assembly GCA_025379985.1. NCBI lineage: Eukaryota > Metazoa > Chordata > Amphibia > Anura > Hylidae > Phyllomedusa > Phyllomedusa bahiana. The sequence goes on from JAODAL010006159.1 coordinate 70,954, forward strand.
AATCCCATACACAGCACATAACTGTATGATAATCCCACACAGCACAAACTGTATGATAATCCCATACACAGCACAAACTGTATGATAATCCCATACACAGCACATACTGTATGATAATCCCATAGACCGCACATAACAATATAATAATCCCATACACAGCATACACTGTATGATAATCCCATACACAGCACATACTATATGATAATCCCATACACAGCACAAACTGTATGATAATCCCATACACAGCACATACTGTATGATAATCTTATACACAGGACATAACTGTATGATAATCCCATACACAGCACATAATGCATGATAATCCCATACACAGCACATAATCTATGATAATCCCATACACAGCACATAATCTATGATAATCCCATACACAGCACAAACTGTATGATAATCCCATACACAGCACATACTGTATGATAATCCCATCCACAGCACATAACTGTATAATAATCTATACACAGCACAAACTGTATGATAACCCATACACAGCACATACTGTATGATAATCTTATACACAGGACATAACTGCATGATAATCCCATACACAGCAAAAACTGTATGATAATCCCATACACAACCCACACTGTATGATAATCCCATACACAGCACATAATATATGAGAATCCCATACACAGCACACACTGTATGATTCTCCATATTGCCATAAATGTATGATATCCACACACGCACAACTGTATGTATCCTACACAGCACAGCTGTATGATAATCCCTACCGGCACATAATGTATGTTTTCCATACACGCAAAAGCATTTTAACCCATACAGCCATAATTTATGATAATCCCTTAACGCAAAATGTAGATAATCCATAACAGCAATTTCTGGGATGATAATCCTTACACAGCTTTCACTGTATGATACCAACACAGCACATGCTTTTATGATAATCCTATAACGACATACTGTATAATCCCATACACGCACATACTGTATGTAATCCATACCAGACATAACTGTATATTAAACATAACAGCACAAACTGTATGATAATCCCATACATAGCTGTATGATAATCCATACACAGCACATAACTATATGATGATCCCATACACAGCACATAACTGTATAATAATCTATACACAGCACAAACTGTATGATAATCCCATACATAACTGTATGATAATCCATACACAGCACATAACTATATGATGATCCCATACACATGCATTAAAGACAGCCATAGTCACCTTTATAAATTACTCCTGTCCACAGACTCAATCAGTCAGACTCTAACCTCTACAACATTGGCAAGACCAAAGAGCTTTCTAATGATGTCAGGGACAATATCATAGACCCCTGCACAAAAGATTGGGCTACAAAAACATAAGTAAGACGCTGGGTGGGAAGGAGACAACGGTGCAAAAGTAAGAAATGTAGAAAATTCAAAATGACTCAATCGACATCCATTGGGGAACCTGCAAAATCTGTACCTCGTGGGGAGGTACATTGATCAGGATGGAGGTGTGATGATCAGCCTAAAGACTACACGGGGGGAAATTGTAATGATCTCAAGGAGCTGGGGAGCTATAGTCACCAGGAAAACCATTGGTAACACATTACACTTGTCTGGAGCGATGGCCCGAAAAAAGGGGAAGGAGCCGCGACTTCAATCTCCTCATAAGAAGCGTCGGCAAAGAGATTACAGGAAAGGACGAAACATGGAAGATTGGAAACGGGGATCTGTATGAGATGAAAGTCAATAGACCGGACTCTGATGGGGGGAATGGGAAGAACCAAAGGAGAAGGGGGAAGGGGATTGGTAGGAAGCGATGAGTGAAAGTCAATGACCGGCTTGATGGGAGGAATGGGAAGAACAAGAGAGAAGGGCGTGACCGGGGGCGAGCGAGAGATGAAATTCAATAGACGGGCTCTGAATTGGGGTGGGAATGGGAGAAACCAAGGGAGATAGGAGCGACCGGATCGAGAGATGAAAAGTCAATAGGACCGGGCTCTGATTTGGGGGGGGAATCGGGAGATGGGAAGAAACAAGGTGAAGGGGGACCGGAGCGAGAATGGAAAGTCAATAGAACCGAGGCTCTGATGGGGGATTGGAGAACCAGGGAGAAGGGGCGACCGAGAGGAGCGAGAGAGAAAAGTCAGTAGACCGGGCTTCTGAAGGGGGGGGAACTGGGAAAACCAAGGAGAAATAGCCGACCGTGAGCGAGGATGAATAAGTCCAATAGACCGGGCTCTGATGGGGTGAATGGGAGAACCATGGGAGATAGGGCGGACCGAGGACGAGAGAGATGTAAAGTCAAAGTAGACCGGGATTGATGGGGGGAATGGGATGAACAAGGGAGAAGGGGGGTTCCAGTGATCCGGAGCGAGAGATGAAAGTCAATAGAAACGGGCTTCTGATGGGGGAATGGGAAGACCAAGGGAGAAGGCTGCGGACCGGAGCGAGAGATGAAAGTCAATAGACCGGGCTCTGATGGGGGGGAATGGGAAGAACCAAGGGAGAAGGAGCGACCGGAGCGAGAGTTTGAAAGTCAATAACCGGGGCTCTGATGGGGGGATGGGAAGAACCAAGGGAGAAGAGGCGAGAGATGAAAGTCAATAGAACGGGCTCTGATGGGGGGGAATGGGAAGAACAAAGGCAGAAGGGGCGACCGGAGAGAGAGAGGAGAGTCAATAGACGGGCTGATTGATGGGGGGAAATGGGAAGAACACAAGGGAGAGAGGGGCTCGACCGGTTGATGGAGAGATGAATAGTCAAATATGATCCGGCTCTGATGGGGGGAATGGGAAGAACCAAGGGAGAAGGGGTGACTCGGGAGAAGGAAGATGAAAGGTCAATATCACGGGCTCTGATGGGGGAATGGGAAGAACCAAGCAGAAGGGGCGACCGGAGCGAGAGATGAAAGTCAACAGAACGGGCTCTGTATGGGGGGATGGGAAGAACCCCAAGGAGCAGAGGAGAGAGATGAAAGTCAATTAGTACGGGCTTCTGATGGGGGGAATGGGAAGAACTAAGGGAGAAGGGGCGACCGGAGAGAGAGATGAAAGTCAATAGATTCCGGGCTCGAAGGGGAGGGAATGGGAAGAACCAAGGGGGAAGGGTGACGGAGCGAGAGATGAAGTCAATAGATCCCGGGCTCTATGGGGGAATGGGAAGCAAACCAAGGGAGAAGGTGGGACCCGGAGCGTGAGATGAAAGTCAATAGAAGGGCTCTGATGGGGCGGGAATGGGAAGAACCAGAAGGGAGAAGGAGCAGCCGGAGCGAGAGATGAAAGTCAATTGACCGGGCTCTGATGGGGGGATGGAAGAACCAAGGAGAAGGGCGTGGATATGAAAGTCAATAGAACGGGTCTTTATGGGGGGGATAGATGGGATGAAACAAGGAGAAGGAGCCGACCGGAGCGAAAGAGATGAAAGTCAATAGACCGGGCTTCTGATGGGGGGGGTGATTGGGACAGATTACCAAGGAGAGGAGCGACCGGAGGCGATGAGATGAAAGTCATATAGACCGGGCTCTGTCGGGGGGCAATGGGAAGATACCAAAGGGAGAAGGGGCGGACCGGGAGCGAGAGATGAAAGTCAATAGACGGGCTCTGTTGGGGGGGGAATGGGAAAGAACCAAGGGGAGAATGGGGGCGACGGAGCGAGAGATGAAGTCAATAGACCGGCTCTGGTATTGGGGGGTTGGAAGTAACCAAGAGAGAAGGGGTGACCGGAGCGAGAGGTTGAAAGTCAATAGAACGGGCGCTCTGATGGGGGGGGAATGGAAGAATCAAGGGAGAAGGGGGGCGAACCGATGATGCGAGAGATGATGAAGTCAACAAGACCGGGCTCTAGATGGGGGATGGGAAGAACCAAGGGAGAAAGAGTGTGAGGAGATGAGAAGTAATAGAACGGGCTCTAGATGGGGGGGAATGGGAAGAACTAAGGAGAAGGGGAGCGAGGAGCAAGAGGTATGAAAGTCAAGTAGGGACCGGGCTCTGGATGGGGGGAATGGAAGGAACCAAGGGAGAAGGGGTGACTCAGAGCGAGAGATTGAAAGTCAATAGACCGGGGCTCTGATGGGGGAGAAATGGAAGAACAAGGTGTCAGGGGCGGACCGGGAGCGAGAGATGTAAGTCAATAGACCGGGCTCTGATGGGGGGGGTATGGGAAGAACCAAGGGAGAAAGGATTAGCGACCGGGTGGAAGCGAGAGTTGAAAGTCAATAGACCGGGCTCTGATGGGGGGAATGGAAAGAACCAAGGGAGAAGGGGGGCGACAGCCGAATGCTGACGACGAAAGTGCCCCGGTCAATAGACCGGGCTCTGGATGGGGGAATGGGAAGAAACCAAGGGAGAAGGGTGTGGACGGGTCGCGAGAGATGAAAGTCAATAGTCCGGGCCTCTGATGGGGAAGGGGGAACAGAACCATAAGGGGAGGATGCGACCGGAGGCGAGAGATGTAAAGTCAATAGACCCGGGCTTGAATGGGGGGAATGGGAAAGAACTCAGGGAGAAGGCGCGAACGGAGCGAGAGATGAAAAGTCAATAGACCGGCTCTGATGGCGGGGATGGGAAGAACAAGGAGAAGAGTGCGAGAGATGAAAGTCAATAGAAAGGGCTCTGGATGGGGGGGAATGGGAATGAACATGGGAGGAAGGAGCGACCGGAAAGTTTGGAGCGGAGATGAAAGTCAATAGACCGGGCTCTGATGCGGGCGGAATGGGAAGAACCAAAGGGCGAGAGAAGGGCGACCGGAGCGAGAGTTGAAAGTCAATAGGAACGGGCTCTGATGGGGGGAATGGGAGAACCAGGGAGAAGGGTGACTGAGTGAGAGATGAAAGTCATAGACGGGCTCTGATGGGTGTGGAATGGGGAAGATCCAAAGGTCGAGACGGGGCGACCGGAGAGTGCGAGAGATGAAAGTCAAATAGACAGGGCTCTGATGGGGGATGGAAGAAGAACAAAGGGAGAAGAGGCGAAGAGATGAGGGGGGGGTAAATCTATTAGAAGGGCTCTGATGGGGGGGATGTTAGTGGAAGAACTAAGGGAGAAAGGGAGGCGGGACAGGAGCAAGGAGATGGAAGTCAATAGACCGGGCTGTGATGGGGGCGGACATGGGAAGATCCAAGCGAGAGGGGCGAAACAGAGCGAGAGATGAAAGTCAATAGACCGGGCTCTGATGGGGGGAATGGACAGAACCAAGGGAGAAGGGGCTGACGTGAGAGAGAGATGTAAAGTCAAGTAGACGGGCTATGATGTGGGAATGGGAAGAACCTAGGGAGAAGGGGTTTGACCGGACAGCGAGAGATGAAAGTAAATAGACCGGGCTATGGATGGGGGTGAATGGGAAGAAAACCAAGGGAGAAGGGCTGTGAACGGAGGCGAGAGATGGAAGTCAATAGACCGGGCTCTGATGGTGGAATGGGATAAGAACCAAAGGGAGTAGGGGCGACGGAACGTCGAGAGATGAAAGTCATTAGAGACGGGCTCTGATGGGGGGGGAAATGGGAAGAACCAAGGAGAAGGAGGCGACCGGAGAGAGAGAGATGACAAGTAAATAGATCCGGGCTCTGATGGGGGCGGGAATGGGAAGAACAAGAGAGAAGGGAAGCGAACAGGAGAGAGTGATGAAAGTCAATCAATGACAGGGCTCTGATGGGGGGCAGGGGAGAAAGAACTCAAGGTGAGAAGGGTTGACCGTGAGCGAGAGATGATAGTCAATAGTACCGGGCCTCTGATGGGGGAATGGGAAGAAACCAAGGAGAGTAGGTGCGACCGGAAAGCGAGAGATGAAGGTCAATAGAACGGGCTCTGATGGGTGGGGACTTGGAAGAAACCAAGGGAGAAGGAGCGACCGGAGGCTGAGAGTGAAAGTCAATAAGAACGGGCTCTGATGGGGGGATGGGAAGTACCAAGGGAGAAGAGGCGAGAGATGAAAGTCAATAGATAGGGCACATGTGGGGGGGGGGATGGTGGGAATGGGATAGAACCAAGGGGAGAAAGGAGCGGGACCGGAGGAGAGTTGAACGTCATTAGATCGGGCTCTGGATGGGGGGAATGGGAAGAATCCAAGGGAGAAGGGGCTGACCGCAGACCGCGAGAGACTGAAAGTCCAATAGACAGGGCTCTCTGATGGGGGGAAATGGGAAGAACAAGGGACGAAGGGTGACCGGGAGCGAGAGATGAAAGTCAATAGACCGGGCTCTGATGGGGAGAATGGGAAGATACCAAGAGGAGAAGGGGAGCGACCGGAGCGAGAGATTAAAGTCAATAGACCGGGCTCTGATGGGGGGATGGGAAGAACCAAGGGAGAAGAGGCGAGAGATGAAAGTCAATAGAACGGGCTCTGAAGGGGGGAATGAGAAGAAGAACTAAGGGAGGTGGGAGCGATCGGGAAGAAGATGAAAGTCAATAGACTGGGCTTTGATGGGGGGAATGGGAAGAAACCAAGGGAAGGGTGCAAAACAGAGCGAGAGATGTGAAAAGCACTAGGGACCGGGTCTCTGATGGGGGAATGGGAAGAACCAGAAGGAGAGAAGGGGCGACCTGGAGCCGAGGGATGGAAGTCGATAGACCGGGCTCTGATGGGGGGAATGGGAAGAACCAAGGAGTGAAGGGGCGAACGAGAGAGAGAAGGAAGGTCATACAGACCTGATCTGATGGTTGGGGAATGGGAAGACCAAGGGAGAGGGAGAGGACGGGGCGGAGAGTTGAAAGTCATAAGACCGGGCTCTGTTGGGGGAATGGGAAGAACCACGGGAGAAGAGGCGAGAGATGAAAGTCAATAGAACGGGCTCTGATGGGGGGAAATGGGAAAGAAACCAAGGGTGAAAGAGGCGAGAGATGAAAGTCAACTAGAAATACGGGCTCTGATGGGGGGGGAATGGGTAGAGAAACCAAGTGGAGAGGAGCGACCGGACGGCGAGAGATGAAAGTCTAATAGGGACGGTATGATGGGGGGAATGGGAAGAACCAAGGGAAGAGGGTGCGAACAGGAGCGAGGAGATGAAAGTCAATAGACCGGCTTGATGGGGGGAAATGGGAAGAACCATAGGGAGAAGGGCGCGACCGGAGCGAGGGATGTAAAGTCAATGACCGGGCTGCGGATGGGGGGAATGTGGAAGAGAACCAAGGGTGAAGGGGCGAACGGAGAGTGAGAAGAAATAGAAAGTCAATAGACCTGACTCTGGATGGGGGGAATGGGAAGAAACCCAAGGGGTGAAGGGAGGACTGGGGCCAGAGAGATGAAAGTCAATAGACCGGGCGCTTATGGGGGGAAATGGGAAGAGCAAGGAGAAGGGGCGAGAGATGGGAAGTCAATAGGAACCGGCTCTGATTGGGGGGGAATGTGTGAAAGAACCATTTAGGGAGAAGGGGGCTGAGAGCATTGAAAGTCAATAGAGACCGCGCGCCTAGCTGATGGGGGGGATGGGAAGATAAGCCAAGGGAGTGAGGAAGGGGTGGACGACCTGGGAGCGAGAGATGAAAAGTCAATAGGACCGGGCTTGATGGGGGAGATGGGAAGATACCAAGGGAGAAGGGGAGAAAACGGAGCGAGAGATGGCTAAGACAAATGACCGGGCTATGATGGGGGGAATGGAAAGAACCAAGGGAGAAGGGGCGACCGGAGCGAGAGATGAAAAAAAGTCATTAGGTACGGGGCTCTGATGGGGTCGGGAATGGGGAGAAGCAAGAGGGAAGGGACTGAACGGGAGTTTAAAAGTCATTAGATCGGTTCTGATGGGGGGAATGGGCGTGACGGATGAGAGAGATGATAGTTCGCAATAGAGGGCTCTGATGGTCGGGAATGGGGAGAACAACGAGAGAAGGGGTGAACGGAGGTGAAAAGTCATTAGACGGGCTCTGATGGGATGGGAATGTGGAGAACCAAGGGAGAAGGGCGGCGGGACTCACAAGAGGAGAGATGAAAAGTCATTGACCGCGGCTCTGATGGGGAGGAATGGGGAGACCCAGAGGAGGAGAAGGGTGGCGACCATGAGCGAGAGATGAAAGTCAATAGACCGGGCTATAAGGGGAGGTAATGGGAAGAACCAAGGATAGAGAAGGATAGCGAACGGGAGTGAGAGATTGAAAAAGTCAATAGACGGGCTCTTGAGATGGGGGGGTGGTGGGTATATTTCGGGAATGGGAGAACCAAGGGAGAAAGGGGCGAATGGAGCGAGAGGATGAAGTCTCAATAGACCGGGCTCATGATTGGGGATTGCGGGAGGAGAACCAGGGAGAAGGGTGCAAACGGAGCGGGTGAGCGAGAGATGAAAGTTTCAAGACAGACCGGGCTCGGATGGGGGAATGGGAAGAATCAAGGGAAGAGAGGCAGACGGAGCGAGAGATAAAAGTCAATAGACCCGGGCTCTTCTGTAGGGGAGAATGGCAAGAAGAAAGAACCCGGGGGAGAATGGGGAGCGAGAGGAGGAAGTCAAATAGAACCGGGACTTATGATGGAGGGGAATGGGAAGAAACCAAAGGAAGAGTGGCGAAACGTGACGAGAGTTGACAAGTTATAGACTGGGCTCTGATGAGGGGAATGGGAAGAACCAAGGAAGAAGGGGTGAATGGAGCGAGAGATGGAGGAACTGTCAGGTTCGGGGGAGGAGCCTGAGGATATGGGGAGGGGTCACAGCCAAGGATGTTGGAGACTTGACCAGGATGTATGGTGACCTCAATGGCTGAGCTACTATGTGTGGGTCCTACTAGATGAGGGACTTTCTTACGCTCAGTTACTATGGGGATGAAGGAGAGGATGACATAGTGTCCAGCAGGACAACGACCTGAAGCATAGGTCAAGGTTGGAGAAGGAAGGGGACAATGACAATGAGGTGGAGCTACTGGATCCACAGGCCCCAGACCTCAACCCAATCCAACACTTGTGGGGAGAGGGGGAGACAAAGCTGTATTCATACCCAAGTCCAATATGCTCCAACATGGGGACGTGTAGAAGAGACCGGGGAGCAGATTACAGGGGAGACCTGCTTGAATCTGATCCAGAGCCCAGAAGGATTCAGGCAGGTCTGAAGCAAAAGGGGGGGTCACCAAATATACTAACAAAATAATAAAAAATAAACATTTTTGATATTTTGAGCAAAACAGTAACATGCAGTTACAGGAATGAATCTGCAGAATCTGAGCCAGATGCGAAATACTTGCATGTCACATTTATGTATAGTCAGGATTGTTATAAATGATGGTGTCTCATGTTACAAGGCTGCAGTGAGTTATGGAGCTGAATGTCACAAGGTCAGAACATTGTTTTCCTTTTGCTTGTCTGCTGTGCTGTTCTCCTAAATAGCTTGATTATTGTATCATAAGGTGATAAAAATAGCCAGATGTTTATCCATTTTACTACAGGAATGTTATCACTTAAACATGCGAACGTGTATGAGGGAGTCAGAGAAATTGAGGAGTTGGAGCTTTGCTTACCGACAGCGCTGCATTAAACTATAATCAGCACAATATACTATATAATCACCAGAACATACTATATAACCAGTAAATTATACTATATAACCAGTATATTATACTATATAACCAGTATATTTTGGCTATATATTACATGTTATATTATACGTAAATAAACCAGTAATATTATTATTATTTAGATTTTAAAGCGCATTGTTTCCCTGGGCGCTGTACATTCGTGGGGGTTACATACATCTACATAGTCAACGAGTACAGTGATAAGGGATAATGTCAATGGCTTGCACAGAGGGAGAGAAGGGGACTACCTGCGAGGGCTTACAAATCTATAAGGTGGGGGAAAGAGACAGGAGGTGAGGGGTAGACAGTGTTGTGGAGGGATAGAGTGAGTGACTAGTTTTAGTGAAGGTTATAGGCAAGCCTGATGAAATGGGTTTTCAGGTTGCTCTTGAAGCTGGTGAAAGTGGAGGAGAGTCTGATGTGTTGGGGCAGTGAGTTCCAGAGTGTGGGTGAAGCACGGGAGAAGAATTGGAGACGGTTGTGTGAGGAGCTGATAAGGGGAGAGCAGAGGAGAAGGTCCTATGAGGATGCGGGAGTGTGTGTGAGGGGAGATATTTTGAAATTAGGGCAGAGATGTATGGAGGGGAGAGGTCATGGAGAGCCTTGTAGGTCATGGTTAGTAGCTTGAAATGAATTCGCTGGGCAATGGGCAGATAGTGCAGGGATTGGCAGAGGGGAGAGGCAGAGGAGTAGCGAGGCGAGAGGTGGATAAGACGGGCAGCAGAGTTGAGGATGGAGTGGAGGGGAGCGAGGGTGCTAGCTGGTAGGCCACAGAGAAGGATGTTGCAGTAGTCTAGGGGGAGATGACAAGGGCATGGACCAGCATTTTTGTAGTGTCCTAGTTGAGGAATGAGCGGATGTGAGAGATATTTTTCAGGTGGAGGCGGCAGGCAGAGGTGAGGGTTTGGATGTGGGGTTTGAAAGATAGAGCAGAGTCTAGGATTACCCCAAGACAGCGGACTTGCGGAACAGGTGAGAGTGTACAGCCGTTGACTGAGATAGAGAGATCAGGGGCAGGGGTAGAGTTGGATGGTGGAAAGATGATGAGTTCTGTTTTCTCCACATTTAGTTTTAGGAGACGTGATGAGAAGAAGGAGGAGATGGACGATAGACAGTCAGGGATCCGGGAGAGGAGAGAGGTGACATCTGGGCCGGAGATGTAGAGTTGGGTGTCGCCCGCATACAGGTGGTAATGAAAGCCGTGTGAGGCTATGAGCTGACCGAGGCCAAGGGTGTAGATAGAGAAGAGTAGTGGGCCCAGGACTGACCCTTGGGGGACACCAACAGAGAGAGGCCGGGGGGAGGAGGTGGAGTGAGAATGAGAGACACCGAAAGTCCGATCAGTGAGGTACGAGGAGATCCAGGAAAGAGGCAAGTATATTATGCTATATAATCACCAGTATATTATACTGTATAACCAGTATATTATGCTATATAATCACCAGTATATTATGCTATATAACCAGTATATTATACTATATAACCAGTATATTATGCTATATAACCAGTATATTATGCTATATAACCAGTATATTATACTATATAACCAGTATATTGTGCTATATAACCACCAGTATATTATGCTATATAACCAGTATATTATACTATGCTATATAACCAGTATATTATACTATATAACCAGTATATTTTGCTATATAAACACCAGTATATTATACTATATAACCAGAATATTATGCATTATTATCACCAGTATATTATGCTACATAATCACCAGTATATTATGCTACATAATCACCAGTATATTATACTGTGTATCCAGTATATTATGCTATATAATCACCAGTATATTATACTATATAACCAGTATATTGTGCTATATAATCACCAGTATATTTTGCTATATAATCACCAGTATATTATACTATATAACCAGTATATTATGCTATATAATCACCAGTATATTATGCTACATAATCACCAGTATATTATACTGTGTATCCAGTATATTATGCTATATAATCACCAGTATATTATGCTATATAATCACCAGTATATTATGCTATATAACCAGTATATTATACTATATAACCAGTATATTGTGCTATATAATCACTAGTATATTATGCTATATAACCAGTATATTATACTATATAATCACCAGTATATTATGCTATATAACCAGTATATTATACTATATAACCAGTATATTGTGCTATACAATCACCAATATATTTTGCTATATAAACACCAGTATATTATACTATATAAACAGTATATTGTGCTATATAATCACCAGTATATTTTGCTATATAATCAACAGTATATTATACTACCGTATATAACCAGTATATTATGCTATATAATCACCAGTATATTATACTGTATAACCAGTATATTATGCTATATAATCACCAGTATATTTTGCTATATAACCAGTATATTATACTATATAACCAGTATATTGTGCTATATAATCACCAGTATATTTTGCTATATAATCACCAGTATATTATACTACCGTATATAACAAGTATATTATGCTATATAATCACCAGTATATTATACTGTATAACCAGTATATTATGCTATATAATCACCAGTATATTATGCTATATAACCAGTATATTATACTATATAACCAGTATATTGTGCTATATAATCACCAGTATATTTTGCTATATAATCACCAGTATATTATACTATATAACCAGTATATTATGCTACATAATATACTGGGGCCCCTGGACTCATCAGCACAACTTGTGCTCTCTCCCACCTGCAACATGAGATCCTGTGCTGGGGCCCCACCCTGCCTGCCCACATTGCTGTGCTGGGGCCCTGCTCCTCAGTGCCAGGCTGCTGTGCTGGGGCCCTGCTCCTCAGTGCCAGGCTGCTGTGCTGGGGCCCTGCTCCTCAGTGCCAGGCTGCTGTGCTGGGGCCCCATGCCAGGCAGCACATTGCTGAGCAGGGAGGCTGCATACTGCTCCTCAGTGCCAGGCTGCTGTGCTGGGGCCCTGCTCCTCAGTGCCAGGCTCCTATGCTGGGGCCCCATGCCAGGCAGCACATTGCTGAGCAGGGAGGCTGTATACTGCTCCTCAGTGCCAGGCTGCTGTGCGGGGGCCCCATGCCAGGCAGCACATTGCTGAGCAGGGAGGCTGCATACTGCTCCTCAGTGCCAGGCTGCTGTGCTAGGCCTGCTCTCATGCCAGTGCGTGCTGGGCACCATGCCAGGCAGCACATTGCTGAGCAGGGAGGCTGCATACTGCTCCTCAGTGCCAGGCTGCCATTGCTGAGCAGGAGGCTGTATACTGCTCCTCAGTGCCAGGCAGCACATTGCTGAGCTGGGAGGCTGCATCCTGCTCCTCAGTGCCAGGCTGCACATTGCTGAGCAGGGAGGCTGTATACTGCTCCTCAGTGCCAGGCTGCACATTGCTGAGCAGGGAGGCTGTATACTGCTCCTCAGTGCCAGGCTGCTTGTGCTGGGGCCCATGTCCCAGTGCCAGGTCTATGCTGCGGCCCGCTGGCCAGGCAGCACATTGCTGAGCAGGGAGGCTGTATACTGCTCCTCAGTGCCAGGCTGCACATTGCTGAGCAGGGAGGCTGCATACTGCTCCTCAGTGCCAGGCTGCTGTGCTGGGGCCCTGCTCCTCAGTGCCAGGCTCCTATTGCGCCCCCATGCCAGGCAGCACATTGCTGAGCAGGGAGGCTGTATACTGCTCCTCAGTGCCAGGCTGCTGTGCTGGGGCCCTGCTCCTCAGTGCCAGGCTGCTGTGCTGCGGCCCCATGCCAGGCAGCACATTGCTGAGCAGGGAGGCTGCATAACTGCTCCTCAGTGCCAGGCTCCTATGCTGCGGCCCCATGCCAGGCAGCACATTGCTGAGCAGGGTGGCTGCTTAACTGCTCCTCAGTGCCAGGCTCCTATGCTGCGGCCCCATGCCAGGCAGCACATTGCTGAGCAGGGAGGCTGCATAACTGCTCCTCAGTGCCAGGCTCCTATGCTGCGGCCCCATGCCAGGCAGCACATTGCTGAGCAGGGAGGCTGCATAACTGCTCCTCAATGCCAGGCTGCTGTGCTGGGCCCTGCTCCTCAATGCCAGGCTGCTGTGCTGGGGCCCTGCTCCTCAATGCCAGGCTCCTATGCTGGGCCCTGCATCCACTTGTGCCAGGTCTGTTGCTGGAGGCCCATGCTCCCCCATGCCAGCAGACTGCTGTGCTGGGGCCCTGCTCCTCAAGTGCCAGGCTGCTGTGCTGGGGCCCTGCTCCTCAATGCCAGGCTGCTGTGCTGGGGCCCTGCTCCTCAGTGCCAGGCTGCTGTGCTGGGGCCCTGCTCCTCAGTGCCAGGCTGCTGTGCTGGGGCCCTGCTCCTCTGTGCCAGGCTGCTGTGCTGGGGCCCTGCTCCTCAGAGCCAGGCTGCTGTGCTGGGGCCCTGCTCCTCAATGCCAGGCTGCTGTGCTGGGGCCCTGCTCCTCTGTGCCAGGCTGCTGTGCTGGGGCCCTGCTCCTCACTGCCAGGCTGCTGTGCTGGGGCCCTGCTCCTCTGTGCCAGGCTGCTGTGCTGGTAGGGAGGCTGTATACTGCACCTGTGCTGGCCCCCGAGCCCTCCTCCTTCTGCCCATGCTCCTCAGTGCCAGTCTCTTGTGCTGGGGCCTCTCTGCTGCTGCTTTTAGATGGAGCTGCCCTCCTCCTCCTTCCTGCAGCCAATCACAGGCCAGAACCTTCCACTGCCCCTGCCAGGAGGCCTGGGGGACCCCGTGCTCAGCTACTACACAGGGCACTGTTCTCCCTGCTGCAGGACCCCTTTTGCACTTACAGGCAGGATTAGTTTTGAACATTTTATTAAAATATTTTTCACATCTTGAAATTTTCTCAATTCTCCAGAACAACACAGCAAGTGAGGTGACCAGCAAAACCTAAAACCTGCTCCTCCTCTCCCTAGAGGCGAAATCTCTATAACATGTCGGATTATCAGATGTTCTGGATTATCAGAGAGGAATAAGAGATGAACACAACATCATGTTGCTCTTATTATACTGCAGCTCCAGACCCCGGAAAGCAGCAGGTTCTGGCAATTCTGGATTAGGGGAAGCCGGATTTAAGGAACTTCCCTGTAATATGGAGAGAAGCCTCTGGGCGCTGGCCACATGGGGTCTGCCGGGTGCCTGATTTATGGGGGGCAGCCTAATCTCCAGGATACAGCTTCTAGACGCTTCAGCCTCCTCTGAGGTTCCCACCATGGCTGCACCCATCACAGCCAACCACAACCCATAACTCACTCCTGCAACTAACCGTCTGTGAGGAAACAGGGGCCAGGCAGGAAACCCTGTAAGGAAGACTGCTGTAGGGTCAACAGGCTGGGTCACTCAACCAGTAGGTCAGGGGTCGCGACTGCGGAACATTTCATCTACAGTGGGGTCACCACTGATCAAGAACTAATCTGGAGGTCACCACTGATCAAGAACTAATCTGGAGGTCACCACTCATCAAGAACTAATCGAGAGGTCACCACTCATCAAGAACTAATCGAGAGGTCACCACTCATCAAGAACTAATCGAGAGGTCACCACTCATCAAGAACTAATCTGGAGGTCACCCCTCATCAAGAACTAATCTGGAGGTCACAACTGATCAAGAACTAATCGAGAGGTCACCACTCATCAATAACTAATCTAGAGGTCACCACTGATCAAGAACTAATCGAGAAGTCACCACTGATCAAGATCTAATCGAGAAGTCACCACTGATCAAGAACTAATCCGGAGGTCACTCTTCATCAAGAACTAATCTAGAAGTCACCCCTCATCAAGAACTAATCTGGAGGTCACCACTCATCAAGAAACTAATCATGGAGGTCACCACTCATCAATAACTAATCTGGAGGTCACCCCTCATCAAGAACTAATCTGGAGGTCACTCCTCATCAAGAACTAATCTGGAGGTCACTCCTCATCAAGAACTAATCTGGAGGTCACTCCTCATCAAGAACTAATCTGGAGGTCACTCCTCATCAAGAACTAATCTGGAGGTCACTCCTCATCAAGAACTAATCTGCAGGTCACCACCCATCAAGAACTAATCTGCAGGTCACCACCCATCAAGAACTAATCTGGAGGTCACCACTGATCAAGAACTAATCTGGAGGTCACCACTGATCAAGAACTAATCTGGAGGTCACCACTGATCAAGAACTAATCTGGAGGTCACCAATGATTAAGAACTAATCTAAGGTCACCCATCATCAAGAACTAATCTGGAGGTCACTCCTCATCAAGAACTAATCTGGAGGTAATGTCAATCCTCCTCATCAAGAACTAATCTAGAGGTCACTCCTCATCAAGAACTAATCTGGAGGTCACCACCCATCAAGAACTAATCTGGAGGTCACCAATGATCAAGAACTAATCTGGAGGTCACCACTGATCAAGAACTAATCTGGAGGTCACCACTGATCAAGAACTAATCTGGAGGTCACCACTGATCAAGAACTAATCTGGAGGTCACCACTGATCAAGAACTAATCTGGAGGTCACCAATGATCAAGAACTAATCTAAAGGTCACCCATCAACAAGAACTACTCTGGAGGTCACACCTCATCAAGAACTACTCTGGAGGTCACCACTGATCAAGGTCACTCCTCATCAAGAACTAATCTGGAGGTCACTCCTCATCAAGAACTAATCTAGAGGTCACAACTGATCAAGAACTAATCTGGAGGTCACCAATGATCAAGAACTAATCTAAAGGTCACCCATCAACAAGAACTAATCTGGAGGTCACTCCTCAACAAGAACTAATCTGGAGGTCACCACTGATCAAGGTCACTCCTCATCGAGAACTAATCTGGAGGTCACCAATCATCAAGAACTAATCTACAGGTCACCCCTCATCAAGAACTAATCTATAGGTCACTACTGATCAAGAATTAAACTAGAGGTAACCACTCATCAAGAACTAAAGTAGAGGTCACCACTGAACAAGAAGTAATATGGAAGTCACCATTCATTAAGAAATAATCTGTAGGTCACCATTTATCAAGAACTAATCTGGAGGCCACTACTCATCAAGAACTAACCTGGAGGCCACTACTCATCAAGAACTAATCTGGAGGCCACTACTCATCAAGAACTAATATAGGGGTCACCACTCATCAAGATCTAATCAAGAGGTCACCAGTGATCAATAATTAATATGGAGGTCACCACTAATCAAGAACTAATCTAGAGGTCACCTGTCATCAAGAACTAATCAAGAAGTCACCACTCATTAAGAACTAATCGAGAGGTCACCACTCATCAAGAACTAATCTGGAGTTCATCACTCATCAATAATTAATGTGGAGGTCACTCCTCATCAATAACTAATCTGGTGGTCACCACTCATCAAGAACGAATCTGGAGGCCACCACTGATCATTAAATAATCTAGGAGATACACTCATCAAGAACTAATAGAGGTCACCACTACAAGAATATTGGAAGCACCACTCATCAAGAACTAATCTGAAAAGTCACTATTATCATAACTAATCTGGAGGTCACTACTCATCAAGAAATAATACTGGAGGCCACACTCACCAAGAACGAATCTAGAGGTCCACACTATCAAGGAACTATATTGGAAGTCACCACTTATCAAAATCTACTCTGGAGGTCACCACTTATCAAGAACTAATCTGGAGGTCACCACTTATCAAGAATTAATCTGGAGGTCACCACTCATTAAGAACTAATCTGGAGGTCACCACTCATCAGGAACTAATCTGGAGATCACCACTCATCAAGAATTAATCTGGAGGTCACCACTCATTAAGAACTAATCTGGAGGTCACCACTGATCATTAAATAATCTGGAGATGACTACTCATCAAGTACTAATCTAGAGGTCACCACTCATCAAGAACTAATCTGGAGGCACCACTCATGAAGAACTAATCTAAAAGTCACTACTCATCATAACTAATCTGGAGGTCACCACTCATCAGAAATTAATATGGAGGCCACCACTCACCAAGAACTAATCTGGAGGTCACCACTGATCAGGAACTAATCTGGAAGTCACCACTCATCAAGAACTAATCTGGAGGTCACCCCTCATCAAGAATCAATCTCGGGCGTCACCACACATCAAGAACAAATCTAGAGATCACCACTCATCAAGAACTAATCTGGAGGTCACCACTCATCAAGAATAAATCTGGGGCATCACCACACATCAAGAACAAATCTAGAGTTCACCACTCATCAGGAACTAATCTGGAGGTCACCACTCATCAGGAACTGATATGGGGGTCACCACTCATCAAGAACAAATCTAGAGGTCACCACTCATCAGGAACTAATCTGGAGGTCACCACTCATCAAGAACTGATATGGGGGTCATCACTCATCAAGAATTATTATAGAGGTCACCACTCCAGGACATGTAAGAAGCAATTCATCTAAGTGTCTCCATTTACAAACATACATTCCTGGGCTTACCACACTAAACCATCTCATCTAGGACATCTACAGCATCTCACAAAAGTCAGTACACCCCTTACATTTTTATAAATATTTTATTCTATCTTTTCATTCTTTTGATACAATGTAGTCAGTGTACAGCTTGTAAAACAGTGTGAATTTGGTGTCCTCAGAATAACTCCACACAACCATAAATGTCTAAACCGCTGGCAACAAAAGTAAGTACACCTCCTAACTGACAAATAAAAGTGAGTACAACCCTAAGTGACAACAAAAGTGAGGACACCCCTAAGTGAAAATGCACAAGTTGTTCCCAAAGTTCCAATATTTTGTGTGGCCCCCATTATTTTCCAGCACTGCCTTAACTCTCTTGGGTCTGGAGGTCACTAGAGCTTCACAGGTTGCAGTCACTGGAATCCTCTTCCCTCCTCCATGACGACATCACGGAGCTGGTGGATGTTAGAGACCTTGTGCTCCTCCACCTTTTGTTTGAGGAGGCCCCACAGATGCTCCATAGGGTTTAGGTCTGGAGACACTTGGCTAGTACAGCACCTTTAGCAAGGCAGTGATCGTCTTGGAGGTGTTTGGGGTCGTTATCATGTTGGATACTGCCCTACGGCCCAGAAGGGAGGGGATCATGCTCTGCTCCAGGATTTCACATTACATGTTGGCATTCATGGTTCCCTCAATTAACTATCGTTCCCCACAGCCGGTGGCGCTAATGCATCCCCAAACCATAACACTCCCCCCACCATGTCTGACTATAGGCAGACACACTTGTCTTTGTACTCCCCACCTGGTTGCCACCACACACGCTTGACAGCATTTGAACCAAATAAGTTTATCTCTGTCTCATCAGACCACAGGACATGGTTCCAGTAATGCACGTCATTAGTCTGCTTGTCTTCAGCAAACTGTTTCCGGGCTTTCCTGTGTATCTTCTTTAGAAGAGTTTTCTTTCTGGGACAACAGCCATGCAGACCAATGTGATGCAGTGTGCGCCGTATGGTCTGAGCATTGACAGGCTGACCCACTCCTCCCCCCATCTTAACTTGCTGTATGGTCTTTGCCACCATGCTGCAGCTCAGTGTCAGGGTGTTAGCATCTTCTTATAGCCTAGGCTATCTTTATGTACAACAACAATTCTTTTTTTCAGATCCTCAGACAGTTCTTCCAGTGACCAGTTTGAGAGAGAGTGAGAGCAATAACACCAAATTTATCACACCTGCTTCCCATTCACACCAGAGATCTCGTAACACTAACAAGTCACATCACATTGTGGAGGGAGAATGGCAAATTGGGCTCAATTTGTCCATTGTCACTTAGGGATGTTCTCACTTTTGTTGTCACTTATGGGTGTCCTCCCTTTTGTGGTCACTTAGGGGTGTCCTCCCTTTTGTGGTCACTTAGGGGTGTCCTCACTTTTGTGGTCACTTAGGGGTGTCCTCACTTTTGTGGTCACTTAGGGATGTACTCACTTTTGTTGTCACTTAGGGGTGTACTCACTTTTGTAGCCTGTGGTTTAGACATCAATGTCGGTGTTGAGTTATTTTGAGGACATCACATTCCCCTGTGATACAAGCCAGGGACGGACTACTTTACATTGTATCCAAGTTTCAGATCTTCAGTGTTGTCCCATGAAAGGTATAATACAACATTTCCAAAAATGTGACGGGTGTACTTACTTTTGTGAGATACTATATGACACCATCATTCATGGGTGGTAAGTCTATAGGTTCATCCTATGAAGGCAGGACTATAGCAATGGTCTTGGGTTGCCTCTAGAGAGCTATATTTTGGGCACTATTGGTCAATATTGGTCATGAATGTATAGACAGCCCTTAAAGGGGTTGTCTCACTACATTGATTCATCTTACATCAGTCCTGTTTTCTCTAAACTTCCTCCTTGCAGAGGACAAGAGAATTCCACCCATAGAAAATTAGGCATTTCCCAAACATCTCATTGGCTTTGCAGAACTGAACTTGTGGAGGTGACAGAGCGGAGGCCCCGGATGTGGACGGTAATATGTGTTGTGAGGTGGAACGACGGCGTCTTTGATATGAAGGTGACAATGTGTTGCCCAGATATAGGAGACACTGAGTGAGGCTGACATACACAGGGGGCATCCACCACAGTCATGGTATGGAAGCAATAATTAGGTGTCCTGCCACTCACTATCCCAGCACGGAGGGCAATGAGCAGTCAGGAGTCCGCGTCCTCATACCTGCCCCAGCCCTGTTAGGTCCCTCCACTACTGGCACCATAGTGTTACACACCAAACACCCTCATTCCAAGTGAACGGGCAGAACTGCCCCACCACCCTCCAAATACCCCCAACTACCCAGGAATCCATCATCAACAGAAAGAGAGTTCATAGGATACATTCAAGAAAAGGATTGCAAAAATAATACCAAAATCTGGACTATGTCAATGCCAGGAGGCTGCTGCTAAAGCCCAAACTGAAGCACATGCCCCAAAATAATCTATAAATCTGGACTATGTCAATGCCAGGAGGCTGCTGCTAAAGCCCAAACTGAAGCACATGCCCCAAAATAATCTATAAATCTGGACTATGTCAATGCCAAGAGGCTGCTGCTAAAGCCAAAACTGAAGTACATGTCCCAAAAAAATCTATAATCTGGACTATGTCAATGCCAGGAGGCTGCTGCTAAAGCCCAAACGGAAGCACATGCCCCAAAATAATCTATAATCTGGACTATGTCAATGCCAGCAGGCTGCTGCTAAAGCCAAAATTGAAGCACATGTCTCAAAATAATCTATGATCTGGACTAAACCGATTCAAGGAGGCTGCTGCTAAAGGCAAAAATGAAGTATATGTCTCAAAATAATCTATAACCTGGACTATGTCAATGGCAGGAGGCTGCTGCTAAAGCCAAAAATTAAGTACATGTCTCAAAATAATCTATAACATGGACTATGTCAATGCCAGGAGGCTGCTGCTAAAGCCAACACTGAAGTACATGTCTTAAAATAATCTATAATCTGGAGTAAACCGATGCCAGGAGGCTTCTGCTAAAGCCCAAACTGAAGCACATGCCTCAAAATAATCTATAATCTGGACTATGTCAATGCCAGGAGGCTGCTGCTAAAGCCAAAACTGAAGCACATGCCCCAAAATAATCTATAACCCGGACTATGTCAACGCCAGGAGGCTGCTGCTAAAGCCAAAACTGAAGAACATGCCCCAAAATAATCTGTAACCTGGACTATGTCAATGCCGGGAGGCTGCTGCTAAATCCAAAACTGAAGCACATTCCCCAAAATAATCTATAACCTGGACTATGTCAATGCCAGGAGGCTGCTGCTAAAGCCAAAACTGACGTACATGACCAAAATAATCTATAATCTGGACTATGTCAATGCCAGGAGGCTGCTGCTAAAGCCAAAACTGAAGCACATGCCCCAAAATAATCTATAACCCGGACTATGTCAATGCCAGGAGGCTGCTGCTAAAGCCAAAACTGAAGCACATGCAGCAAAATAATCTATAATCTGGACTATGTCAATGCCAGGAGGCTGCTGCTAAAGCCAAAACTGAAGCACATGCCCCAAAATAATCTAAAATCTGGACTAAACCGATGCCAGGAGGCTGCTGCTAAAGCCAAAACGGAAGCACATGCCCCAAAATAATCTATAACCTGGACTATGTCAATGCCAGCAGCCTGCTGCTAAAGCCAAAAATGAAGAACATGTCTCAAATAATCTATAATCTGGACTAACCGAAAGCCCGGAGGCTGCTGCTAAAGCCAAAACGAAAAACATGTCTTAAAATAATCATAACCGGACTACAATGCCAGAGGCTGCTGCAAAGCCAAAACTGAAGCACATGCTCCCAAAAAAATCTATAACTGGACTAATGTCAATGCCAGGAGGCCTGCCTAAAGCCAACACTGAGTACATGTCTTAAAAAAATATATAATCTGGACTAACCAATGCCAGGAGGCTTTCTGCTAAAGCCAAAAAATGAAGCACATGTCCAAAATAATCTATAATCTGGAGTAAACCAATTCCAGGAGGCTTCTGCTAAAGCCCAAACTGAAGCACATGCCTCAAAATAATCTGTAACCTGGACTATATCAATGCCAAGAGGCTGCTGCTAAAGCCAAAACTGAAGCACATGCCCCAAAATAATCTATAACCCGGACTATGTCAACGCCAGGAGGCTGCTGCTAAAGCCAAAACTGAAGAACATGCCCCAAAATAATCTATAACCTGGACTATATCAATGCCAAGAGGCTGCTGCTAAAGCCAAAAATGAAGCACATGACCCAAAATAATCTATAAACTGGAGTATGAAAATGCCATCAGGCTGCTGCTAAAGCCAAAACTGAAGAACATGTCTCAAAATAATCTATAATCTGGACTAATCCTATGCCAGGAGGCTGCTGCTAAAGCCAAAACGGAGGCACATGCCCCAAAATAATCTATAACCTGGACTATGTCAATGCCAGCAGGCTGCTGCTAAAGCCAAAAATGACGAACATGTCTCAAAATAATCTATAATCTGGACTAAACCGATGCCAGAAGGCTGCTGCTAAAGCCAAAACTGAAGACAAACTTAAAATAAAACTATAACCCGGACTATGTCATGCCGGAGGCACTGGCAAAAACCAAAACTGAAGCACATGCCCCAAAATAATCTAAAATCTGGACTAAACCGATGCCAGGAGGCTGCTGCTAAAGCCAAAACTGAAGAACATGCCCCAAAATAATCTATAATCTGGACTATGTCAATGCCAGGAGGCTGCTGCTAAAGCCAAAACTGAAGCACATGCCCCAAAATAATCTATAATCTGGACTAAACCGATGCCAGAAGGCTGCTGCTAAAGCCAAAACTGAAGAACATGTCTTAAAATAATCTATAATCTGGACTAAACCGATGCCAGAAGGCTGCTGCTAAAGCCAAAACTGAAGAACATGTCTTAAAATAATCTATAACCCCAATGCCAGGAGGCTGCTGCTAAAGCCAAAACTGAAGCACATGGCCCAAAATAATCTATAACCCGGACTATGTCAATGCCAGGAGGCTGCTGCTAAAGCCAAAACTGAAGCACATTCCCCAAAATAATTTATAACCCGGACTATATCAACGCCAGGAGGCTGCTGCTAAAGCCAAAACTGAAGTACATGCCCAAAATAATCTGTAACCTGGACTATATCAATGCCAGGAGGCTGCTGCTAAAGCCAAAACTGAAGCACATTGCCCAAAATAATTTATTACCCGTTGTATATCAACGCCAGGAGGCTGCTGCTAAAGCCAAAACTGAAGCACATGCCCCAAAATAATCTATAACCTGGACTATGTCAATGCCAGGAGGCTGCTGCAAAAGCCAAAACTGAAGCACATGCCCCCAAAATAATCTATAACCTGGACTATGTCAATGCTAGGAGGCTGCTGCAAAAGCCAAAACTGAAGCACATGTCTCAAAATAATCTATAATCTGGACTAAACCGATGCCAGGAGGCTGCTGCTAAAGCCAATACTAAAAGAAGTATACAAAAATGATTTATAACCTAGACAAAGCCAAGAGTAAAGCACATGGCCAAAACCAATCCGGAATGTGGACTAAACTATATTCTTGTACATAGGAGCAGTATTATAGTAGTTATATTCTTGTACATAGGGGCAGTATTATAGTACTGATATTCTTGTACATAGGAGCAGTATTATAGCAGTTATATTCTTGTACATAGGAGGCAGTATTATAGTAATTATATTCTTGTACATAGGGGCAGTATTATAGTACTTATAGTCTAGTACATAGGAGCAGTATTATAGTAGTTATATTCTTGTACATAGGAGCAGTATTATAGTCATTATATTCTTGTACATAGGGGCAGTATTATAGTAGTTATATTCTTGTACATAGGGGCAGTATTATAGTAGTTATATTCTTGTACATAGGGGGCAGTATTATAGTAGTTATATTCTTGTACGTAGGAGCAGTATTATAGTAGTTATATTCTTGTACATAGGGGCAGTATTATAATAGTTATATTCTTGTACATAGGGCAGTATTATAGTAGTTATATTCTTGTACATAGGGGACAGTATTATAGTAGTTATATTCTTGTACATAGGAGCAGTATTATAGTAGTTATATTCTTGTACATAGGGGCAGTATTATAGTAGTTATATTCTTATACATAGGAGCAGTATTATAGTAGTTATATTCTTGTACATAGGGGCAGTATTATAGTAGTTATATTCTTGTACATAGAGGTAGTATTATAGTAGTTATATTCTTGTACATAGGGAGCAGTATTATAGTAGTTATATTCTTGTACATAGGGGGCAGTATTATAGTAGTTATATTCTTGTACATAGGAGCAGTATTATAGTAGTTATATTCCTGTACATAGAAGCAGTATTATAGTAGTTATATTCTTGTACATAGGGGGCAGTATTATAGTAGTTATATTCTTGTACATAGAGGACTGTATTATAGTAGCTATATTCTTGTACATAGAGGACAGTATTATAGTAGTTATTTTTCTTGTACATAGGGCAGTATTATAGTAGTTATATTCTTGTACATAGGAGCAGTATTATAGTAGTTATATTCTTGTACATAGGAGCAGTATTATAGTAGTTATATTTTTGTACATAGGGGCAGTATTATAGTAGTTATATTCTTGTACATAGAAGCAGTATTATAGTAGTTATATTCCTGTACATAGGGAGCAGTATTATAGTAGTTATATTCTTGTACATAGGGACACTATTATAGTAGTCAAATTCTTGTACATAGGGGCAGTATTATAGTAGTTATATTCTTGTACATCGGGCAGTATTATAGTAGTAATATTCTTGTACATAGGAGGCAGTATTATAGTAGTTATATTTTTGTACATGTGGGCAGTATTATAGTAGTTATATTCTTGTACATAGGAGCAGTATTATAGTAGTTATATTCCTGTACATAGGGGCAGTATTATAGTAGTTATATTCTTGTGCATAGGGGGCAGTATTATAGTAGTTATATTCTTGTACATAGGAGGCAGTATTATAGTAGTTATATTCTTGTACATAGATGTCAGTATTATTTTAGTTATATTCTTGTACATAGGGATCAGTATTATATTAGTTATATTCTTGTACATCGGGGCAGTATTATAGTAGTTTATTCTTGTACATAGGGGTAGTATTATAGTAGTTATATTCTTGTACATAAGGGAGCTTGTATTATAGAGAGTTATATATACTCTTGTACATAGGGAGCAGTATATAGTAGTTATATTCTTGTACAATTAGGAGCAGTATTAATATAGTTTATATTCCTGTAAATACTGGACAGTATTATAGTAGTTATATTCTTGTACATAGGAGCAGTATTATAGTAGTTATATTCTTGTACATAGAGGGAGTATTATAGTAGTTATATTCTTGTACATAGAGGGAGTATTATAGTAGTTATATTCTTGTACATCGAGGCAGTATTATAGGATCTATACCACTGCAGTCCCCTTCCCAGTACAGCAGTGGTCAGCAGTGATAGACATATGTAATAATGATGAAACTTGAGAATTAGCTGATTGCAATAGGATGGAATAGAAGTAACAGTCAGCTCCTTGTGCAGCAGGTGTCCCTCTGACCTCGGCGGTGGTGGAAACCTCTGAGGTTTATGTCACACTTGAAATTTATATTGTAATTAAGGGTCTGGATGACTAAACTAACCCCAGCCCTGGCCTGAACCCAAACCTCTCAGCCCAGGCAAGGAGCAGTCACTTTCCTGCTTAAATCGATCCTGTAACACTAATTGAAAGCCTTAAAGTGAATACAAATAGTCATTTATAAAATATCTGCACCCAGGACCCCCCCCCCCCTCGCCCAGCGAATCTCTGTAGAGGGGGAGATAATATGGATTTAGGATGAAGAATCGGACACAAGGAGTAACTCAGAGGAGACCACGCGCCGATATTCACTCAGCACAAAATTGGCCCTTAGAAGTGTTATGACCCATGGGGGGTTAGGTCCCAGCTCAGGGGACCCGCTATGTCCTTTTCCATGCAGGCTTATGTCCCAGCTCAGGGGCCCCGCTATGTTCCTCTCCATGCAGGCTTATGTCCCAGCTCAGGGGCCCCGCTATGTCCCTGCACCCCGCTCCACCGACGACTTCATCTCATATAAAGAATCACTGCACACATTTAAATCCGCACTCACCTCAGCCAAACAAGACTATTTCACCAATCTCATATCCTCCCTGTCCCACAACCCCAGACAACTTTTTAACACCTTCAACACTCTCCTGCGTCCACCAGCACCCCCTCCCCCATCTCTCCTCTTAGCAGATGATTTTGCAACTCACTTCCACAATAAAATAAATCTCATCAGACAAAGCTTCACCCCGCAGTCCCCTCAGCCTACCTCTATTCCTGCAGTGTCCCCACAGCCCACCCCTGTACCTGCTCATGACCATTCCCCTCTAACTCGCTTCTCACCAGTCACTCCCGACAAGCTCTCCTCTTTACTGTCCAACTTGAACCTCACCACCTGTAGTCTTGACCCACTGCCATCTCACCTCATCCCTGACCTTAGTGCTGTTATCATCCCAGCCCTCACCCATCTCTTCAACCTATCACTAACCTCTGGCATCTTCCCTTCCTCATTTAAACATGCGACCATCACCCCCATCCTAAAGAAACCATCTCTTGACCCCTCCTCATTGTCCAACTATCGCCCCATCTCACTGCTTCCATTCGCCTCTAAACTCCTTGAGCAGCACGTCCATCTTCAACTTTCCTCCCATCTCTCCACCAACTCTCTCCTTGACCCACTCCAATCGGGCTTCCGTCCCCACCACTCTACTGAAACCGCCCTAACCAAAGTCACCAACGACCTAGCAACTGCCAAAGCCTCACGCCACTACTCTGTGCTTCTCCTCCTAGACCTGTCCTCTGCCTTTGACACTGTCGACCATTCCCTCCTGCTACAAATCCTCTCCTCCCTCGGCATCACGGGCTTGGCCCTTTCCTGGATCTCCTTGTACCTCACTGATCGGACATTCAGCGTCTCTCATTCTCGCTCCACCTCCTCCCCCGGCCTCTCTCTGTTGGTGTCCCCCAGGGGTCAGTCCTGGGTCCACTACTCTTTTCTATCTACACCCTTGGCCTCGGTCAGCTCATAGCCTCACACGGCTTTCAATACCACCTATATGCTGATGACACCCAACTCTACATCTCCGGCCCAGATGTCACCTCTCTTCTCTCCCGGATCCCTGACTGTCTATCATCCATTTCCTCCTTCTTCTCCTCCCGTCTCCTAAAACTAAACGTGGAGAAAACTGAATTCATTATCTTCCCACCATCCCACTCCATCTCTCCACCCGATCTCTCTATCACTGTTAATGGCTACACTCTCTCACCAGCACCACAGGTCCGCTGCCTTGGGATAACCTTTGACTCCAATCTGTCCTTCAAACCGCACATCCATACCCTCACCTCTGCCTGTCACCTTCACCTAAAAAATATCTCCCGAATCCGCTCATTTCTTAACTCTGAAAGCACAAAAATGCTGGTCCTTGCCCTCGTCATCTCCCGCCTCGACTACTGCAACATCCTCCTCTGTGGCCTCCCAGCTAGCACCCTCGCTCCCCTCCAAACTATCCTTAACTCTGCTGCCCGTTCGATTCACCTCTCTCCTCGCTCTACTCCCCTGCCTCTCCCCTCTGCCACTCCCTTTACTGGCTTCCCATTGCCCAGCGAATCCAGTTCAAGCTAGCAACTTTGACCTACAAGGCTCTACATAACCTCTCCCCTTCATATATCTCTGCCTTAATCTCTAAATACCTCCCCTCACGCAACCTCTGCTCCTCACAGGACCTTCTCCTCTGCTCTCCTCTTATCACCTCCTCACAAACCGTCTCCAAGACTTCTCCCGTGCTTCCCCCACAATTTGAACTCACTCCACCCAACAACCTCAGACTCTCCCCCTCTCTCACCGGCTTCAAACGTACCCTGAAAACCTCCCTCTTCAGGATTGCCTAATAACCTTCACTAACCGTGTTGCACTCCTCCACCCAACAAACATGTCCTGCCCTCACCTTCTGTCTCTTCACCCCTTCCCTGTAGACTGTAAGCCCTCGCGGGCAGGACCTCTCTCCCTCTGTACCATTGTTAATCACTATTGTCACTTATTGTAATGTCTGACCAATGTTATTTATGTACCCGCCTGAAATGTACAGCGCCCTGGAATCAAGGGCGCTCCAAAATAAATGATAATAATAATAATAATAATATTACCCCATTGTCTCCATATTACCGCACCGCCGGCATATTACCGCACCGCCTCTATATTACCAATTGTCTCCATATTACATCACAGCCTCCATATTACCACACTGCCTCCATATTACCACACACCGCCTCCATATTACATCACAGCCTCCATATTACCACATTGTCTCCATATTACCAAATTGTCTCCATATTACATCACCGCCTCCATATTACATCACAGCCTCCATATTACATCACAGCCTCCATATTACATCACAGCCGCCATATTTCAGCACCGCCTCCATATTACCACACCGCCTCCATATTACCACACACCGCCTCCATATTACCACACCGCATCCATATTACCACACACCGCCTCCATATTACATCACAGCCTCCATATTACCACACCGCCTCCATATTACCACACACTGCCTCCATATTACCACACCGCTTCCATATTACCGCACACTGCCTCCATATTACCGCACCGCCTCCATATTACCGCACCGCCTCCATATTACCACACCGCCTCCATATTACCGCACCGCCTCCATATTACCACACACCGCCTCCATATTACATCACAGCCTCCATATTACCACATTGTCTCCATATTACATCACAGCCTCCATATTACCACACTGCCTCCATATTACATCACAGCCTCCATATTACATCACAGCCTCCATATTACCGCACCGCCGCCATATTACCGCACCGCCTCCATATTACCACACCGCCTCCATATTACATCACAGCCTCCATATTACATCACAGCCTCCATATTACATCACAGCCTCCATATTACATCACAGCCTCCATATTACATCACAGCCTCCATATTACCGCACCGCCTCCATATTACCGCACCGCCGCCATATTACCGCACCGCCTCCATATTACCGCACCGCCTCCATATTACCACATTGTCTCCATATTACATCACAGCCTCCATATTACCGCACCGCCTCCATATTACATCACAGCCTCCATATTACCGCACCGCCTCCATATTACCACACCGCCTCCATATTACCGCACCGCCTCCATATTACCGCACCGCCTCCATATTACCGCACCGCCTCCATATTACCGCACCGCCTCCATATTACCACACACTGCCTCCATATTACAACACCGCCTCCATATTACCATGCCACCTCTATACCGCGCCGTTCTCTTCTCAGAACTTTATATCTCGATTTCATTCTTTACAGAACATTTCAATAAAAAATCACAGTGGAAAGAACAGAGTGCGGAGGAATCTGCGGCCGGGGGGCCTCCCGAGCCCCGACAATGGGGGAGGGGTTCACAAACTTCTTCAAGGTCACTGAGATGCTAAGCTGCTGACAATCAGGGCCCTTCACCTCTGCTCCGGCCCCTCCATCCCCAGAGATGAAGCCATTGTTCTGCTGAGCTCCCCCCAGACCCGCAGTGACAGGAAGTTTACTGCCCCCCGGGGTCAATGGGGTTGTGTAGTCATCCAGACAATAAGGACACAAAGCAGAGCCGGCCTGTTGGGGCCCCGGGGCCACAGTCCTCACCCCGCACCCATAATCAGTGCATGTGGCGCCAAAATGATCCCCTGCAGATTAGCTCCACAGGAGTCCCCGTCACAGCTCTCATATGGGCCCACCCAGCTTTCCCAGAGTCCTGATACTTGTGGGATGCGTCACTGTTTAATGGGCAGACAATGCGGCTCATTCAGGGGTCTCAGAAAGCAGAGTGACACCTCCCACAGCAGCTGTGATGCCGTCACCAAATGTCTACATCCCCCCAAAACTGGGATATGAGCAGAAAACAAGGCGCCACAGACTGTACATCTCAAGGACGTCGCCGCCCAGGCGCCGACATCACAACAGTCCTGATACAGGCAGCCGGGATGTCTACACACGAGATACAGGCGGCCCCACAGCCGGGATGTCTACACACGAGATACAGGCGGCCTCACAGCCGGGATGTCTACACACGAGATACAGGCGGCCCCACAGCCGGGATGTCTACACACGAGATACAGGCGGCCCCACAGCCGGGATGTCTGCACACGAGATACAGGCGGCCCCACAGCCGGGATGTCTACACACGAGATACAGGCGGCCCCACAGCCGGGATGTCTACACACGAGATACAGGCGGCCCCACAGCCGGGATGTCTACACACGAGATACAGGCGGCCCCACAGCCGGGTATGTCTACACACGAGATACAGGCGGCCCCACAGCCGGGATGTCTTCACCTGATATTCAGGCGGCCTCACAGCCGGGATGTCTGCACATGAGATACAGGCGGCCCCACAGCCGGGATGTCTACACACGAGATACAGGCGGCCCCTCAGACGGGATGTCTAAACACGAGATACAGGCGGCCCCACAGCCGGGATGTCTACACACGAGATACAGGCGGCCCCACAGCCGGGATGTCTACACACGAGATACAGGCGGCCCCACAGCCGGGATGTCTACACACGAGATACAGGCGGCCCCACAGCCGGGATGTCTACACACGAGATAACAGGCGGCCCCACAGCCGGGATGTCTACCACACGAGATACAGGCGGCCCCACAGCCGGGATGTCCCACACGACGAGATACAGGCGGCCCCACAGCCGGGATGTCTACACACACGAGATACAGGCGGCCCACAGCCGGGATGTCTACACACGAGATACAGGCGGCCCCACAGCACGGATGTCTACACACGAGATACAGGGGCCCCACAGCCGGGATGTCTACACACGAGATACAGGCGGCCTCACAGCCGGGATGTCTACACACCAGATACAGGCGGCTCACAGCCGGATGTCTACACACGAGATACAGGCGGACCCACAGCCGGGATGTCATACACACGAGATACAGGCGGCCACACATCCGTGAAGTCTACAAACGAGATACAGGCGGCCCCACAGCCGGATTGTCTACACACGAGATACAGGCGGCCCCACAGCCGGGATGTCTACACACGAGATACAGGCGGCCCCCACAGCCGGGATGTCTACACACGAGATACAGGCGGCCCCACAGCCGGGATGTCTGCACACGAGATACAGGCGGCCCCACAGCCGGGATGTCTGCACACGAGATACAGGCGGCACCACAGCCGGGATGTCTGCACACGAGATACCGGCGGCCCCACAGCCGTGATGTCTCCACACGAGATACAGGCGGCCCCACAGCCGGGATGTCTGCACACGAGATACAGGCGGCCCCACAGCCGGGATGTCAACACTCGAGATACAGGCGGCCTCACAGCCTGGATGTCTACACACGAGATACAGGCGGCCCCACAGCCGGGATGTCTACACCCGAGATACAGGCGGCCCCACAGCCGGGATGTCTGCACCCGAGATACAGGCGGCCTCACAGCCTGGATGTCTACACACGAGATACAGGCGGCCCCACAGCCGGGATGTCTACACACGAGATACAGCGGCCCCACAGCCTGGATGTCAACACCCGAGATACAGGCGGCCTCACAGCCGGGATGTCTGCACACGAGATACAGGCGGCCCCACAGCCGGGATGTCTGCACACGAGATACAGGCGGCCTCACAGCCGAGATGTCTACACACGAGATACAGGCGGCCCCACAGCCGTGATGTCTACACACGAGATACAGGCGGCCCCACAGCCGGGATGTCTACACACGAGATACAGGCGGCCCCACAGCAGGGATGTCTACACACGAGATACAGGCGGCCCCACAGCAGGGATGAATCAACAAGAGATACAGGCGGCCCCACACTCATCCCTAGACAGTCACACATCTTCACCACTGGACTGTCTCACATCTTCGCCCCTGGACTGTCACACATCCTCGCCCCTGGACTGTCACACATCTTCACCCCTGGACTGTCACACATCTTCACCCCTGGACTGTCTCACATCTTCACCCCTGGACTGTCTCACATCTTCACCCCTGGACTGTCTCACATCTTCACCACTGGACTGTCTCACATCTTCGCCCCTGGACTGTCACACATCTTCGCCCCTGGACTGTCACACATCGTCGCCCCTGGACTGTCACACATCTTCGCCCCTGGACTGTCACACATCGTCGCCCCTGGACTGTCACACATCTTCACCCCTGGACAGTCACACATCTTCACCCCTGGACTGTCTCACATCTTCACCCCTGGACTGTCACACATCTTCACCCCTGGACTGTCTCACATCTTCACCCCTGGACTGTCACACATCATCACCCCTGGACTGTCTCACATCTTCACCCCTGGACTGTCACACATCTTCACACCTGGACTGTCACACACATTCACCCCTGGACTGTCACACAGCTTCAAACCTGGACTGTCACACACATTCACCCCTGGACTGTCACACACATTCACCCCTGGACTGTCACACACATTCACACCTGGACTGTCACACACATTCACACCTGGACTGTCACACACAAGCTCTGCAGCTGTTTTATAGTCACATTCACACCTGGACTGTCACACACAAGCTCTGCAGCTGTTTTATAGTCACATTCACACCTGGACTGTCACACAAAAGCTCTGGGGCTGATACAGTCACATTCACACCTGGACTGTCACACACATTCACCCCTGGACTGTCACACACATTCACACCTGGACTGTCACACACAAGCTCTGCAGCTGTTTTATAGTCACATTCACACCTGGACTGTCACACAAAAGCTCAGGGGCTGATACAGTCAAATTAAACACCTGGACTGGTCACACACATTCACCCCTGGACTGTCACACACATTCACACCCTGGACAGCCCACAACATTCACACCTGGACTGTCACACACATTCACACCTGGACTGTCACACACAAGCTCTGCAGCTATTTTATAGTCATATTCACACCTGGACTGTCACTACAGCCGGTACAAAGGATGTTGTAATTTCTCATCTCACCTTCTACAGTCATAGCAACACCTTTAGCTGTGACAGTCAATATCTGGACTGCCGAAATCACAGCCGTACCTGTAGCTGCTAAAGTCTCATACAGCACCATCACAGTCTCTTACACTCCTAGACTGTAACACACTTACACCTGGACTACTACAGTTCTAACCACAGTTGTAGTGGTAAGGCTGCTTTCACACAGCGCAGTTTTG
This sequence comes from Phyllomedusa bahiana, assembly GCA_025379985.1. Lineage (NCBI taxonomy): Eukaryota > Metazoa > Chordata > Amphibia > Anura > Hylidae > Phyllomedusa > Phyllomedusa bahiana. The sequence goes on from JAODAL010006159.1 coordinate 104,187, forward strand.
GTGCAGTTATAACTGTGCTCCAATTAAACTGCCTTTATTACCAGCAAGCTTCTTTGGGTGCTTTCACATGGACCTTTTTTGGCGTGTTTTTTTTTTTTTTTTTGCAGAAATACACAGCAACGAAAAAAAAACTCCGTGTGAAAGCAGCCTTTAAGTTGTCTAAATTGTTGGGAAAGGTGTTTCAGGTAAGAAATCAATGACTGTGTCTGAAATCTTGTGGATTGATCCATCACTTTCCAAACAGTTAAGATAAGTGAAAGAAGCTTGCTGGTAATAAAGGCAGTTTAATTGGAGCGCAGTTATAACTGCACCAAAACTGCGCTGTGTGAAAGCCCCCTAACAGTCACATATAGTTCTAGACTGTTACATACTTACATTTATAGACAGTCACATTCACACCTGCAGCTGCTACAGTCCTTATTAGACTTGTTGTTTCAGACCTAGACTGCTACACCTAATTTGCTACAGTCACGTTCACACTTGTAGTTTTTCTTCGTTTTCTAAAACTGCTGAAAAGATGTCGGAGCAGGGCAGAAAATTTACTATTGAAGTCTATGGAAAGCGCTGGAAGGTTTTTCGGCGTTTGTTGGACGGTTCTGCTGAAAAACTGCCCGGGTGTTTAACAAGGTATGTGGATTTTGCATATATTAAAAACTTCCCAAAAACCGTCCAAAAAATGCGCTAAAAAACGGAAAACCACATAAGAAACTTGTTGGAAACGCGGCGGAACATCAGTTTTTTCATCTAGAGCAGCAAGTTTTTAGGTTTGGGTTTTCGCCAAGTTTTTTGTCCTATGCCGTGTGGCCCCGGCCTTATATCCACACACTGTCCTGGAGTGTTACATCAGGCTGCTACAGTCACAGTTACTCCTGTAGCTGATACAGTCACATATAGTCCTAGACTGTCTCATCCTCACATGTGGCCTGTTACATACACTCCTAGACTGTCTCATCCTCACATCTGGCCTGTTACATACACTCCTAGACTGTCTCATCCTCACATCTGGCCTGTTACATACACTCCTAGACTGTCTCATCCTCACATCTGGCCTGTTACATACACTCCTAGACTGTCTCATCCTCACATCTGGCCTGTTACATACACTCCTAGACTGTCTCATCCTCACATCTGGCCTGTTAAATACACTAATAGACTGTCTCATCCTCACAATCTGGCCTGTTAATTACACTCCTAGACTTCTCATCCTCAAATCTGGCTGTTTACATACACCCCTAGACTGTCTCATCCTCACATCTGGCCTGTTACATACACTCCTAGACTGTCTCATCCTCACATCTGGCCTGTTACATACACCCCTAGACTGCTCATCCTCACATTGGCCTGTTAAATACACCCTAGACTGTCTCATCCTCACATCGGGCCTGTTAAATACCCCTAGACTGTCTCACCTCACATCTGGCCTGTTACATACACTCCTAGACTGTCTCATCCTCACAGCTGGCCTGTTACATCCACTCCTAGACTGTCGCATCCGCACATCTGGCCTGTTACAGGCTCAATAATGAGGCTGATACAGTCACATTTCCACCTGGACATCTATATAGTCACAGCTGTGGTTATTACAGTCCCATTTACATTTGTAGTTGTTACAGTCACACACAGTCCTAAATCTGGACTGTTATAGCCCCCTTCATACCTGTAGCTGATACAGTCACACACAGTCCACCTGGACTCATGCGGTCTCATTCACACCGGTAGCTGATACAGTCACACACAGTCCATCTGGACTCATGCGGTCTCATTCACACCAGTAGCTGATACAGTCACACACAGTCCATCTGGACTCATGCGGTCTCATTCACACCGGTAGCTGATACAGTCACACACAGTCCATCTGGACTCATGCGGTCTCATTCACACCGGTAGCTGATACAGTCACACACAGTCCATCTTGACTCATGCGGTCTCATTCACACCGGTAGCTGATACAGACACACACAGTCCATCTGGACTCATGCGGTCTCATTCACACCGGTAGCTGATACAGTCACACACAGTCCATCTGGACTCATGCGGTCTCATTCACACCGGTAGCTGATATATAGTGACATTAACAGGAAACGTTCGATAGTGGCATCAAAATTGCTAATGCCCAACCATCTACTAAAGGAGTGTACGAGCGCTCCCAGAACAAGAGCGTGCATACAACACTAGAAAATACAATCCCAATATAGTAGCTGTTTGCTTTATTTAGTACTTTAAAAGTTATGAAAATCACCACGTAATCCGAAATCTGACGTTATTTTAACATCCCAATGACAGGACCAGTTTTTTTTTCCAATAAACAAGTGATCTGGACCATCTCCAGCCCCGATCTCTTACAGAATAATGGCCACATCCAAAACAAGACCCAATCACAGTCACCTTTTTCCTCATTTTTTCCTGTGATTTGGTTATTTTAGCATCGCCGTGCCGCGGTGGGTTTTCGGCCGGCCAAAACTCTTTGAGGACTAGAATTCCCCAAGGAAAATTGAACATGTTTTATAATTTTAAAAGGAAACCCGGGGGTTTAGAAGCTGACCAAAAGAAAATCCGTGCTCTGTGGAACCCAAACGGGCTTTTTTTCTGAAATTTTTTTATTTTGGGGCTAAAGGGCCCCTGGTTAAAGGGCAGATTTTCTTTTTGCGGGCTATGGGCCCCTGGTTACAGTCAGATTTTTTTGTTTTCTTTTTTGGGGCCCGGGTTAAAAGTCGGATTTTCTATTGGGGGGCAATGGGCACTGGGTTAAAAGCAGTTTTCCCATTTGAAATCTTGGGTACTGGTTTTCAGTCCCGATTTTCCATGCCCCTATGGGAAAACTTTTTACAGTCAGAAAAAATTTTTTTTTTTCAGTCTATGGGGCACTGGTTACAGTGGATTTTCTATTGCGGGCCCATGGGGACGGGTTTCAGTCAGATTTTCTATTTTCATCATGGGGGTTGGGTTTCAGTCGGTTTTTTTTATTGCCGTCTATGGGAAATGGGTTTCAGTCGGGGTTTTTATTGCGGGCCCATGGGGACTGGGGTTTCAGTCCGATTTTCTATTGGGGCTATGGGCCCCTGGTTTTTTTATTTTTGGGTATTGGGAATGGTTTCAGTCCCGGGTTTTTTTTTTTGATGGGCTATGGGGACTGGTTACAGTCCCCGAAATTTTTTTTTTGGCGGGGGTATGGGGGACTGGGTTTCAGTCGGAAAAATTTATTTCGGGTTATGGGGGACTGGTTTTCAGTCGGGTTTTCTATTGCGGTTAAAGGGACCTGGGGTTTGCAGGTTTTTGCCGGATTCTTAAAAACTGAATTTCCCCTTTTTAAAAAACCCAAATGTAAATTTTCCCGTGCCCGCAAGGGCCCAAGGCCCCCTTCGCAAAATCCACAAAACCGTTGCTGATACAGTCATAACCACACCGTACTGATACAGTCTCACTTTACACCCGTAGCTGATACCCGTCTCCTCCCCACCTGGAGCTGTTAAAGCACAAATCACATTTTTGCGGAAAACAGTTACCCTCACCTTTTAGCTGATACACCACTCCACACCTGTAGCTGTTAAAGGGCAAAATCCCCACCTGTAGCTGTACGACCACTCAACCCCAAACTGATTTCATTTTTCACACCTGTAGCTGTTTCAGGCCCACTTTACCCTGTAGCTGATACAGCCCCCACTCACCCTTAGCTGATTTCGGCCCCACTCAAACCCGTAGCCCGAACAGGCCCTAAAACAATTTAAACTTTAACAGCCCCTACACCTTAGCTATACAGCCACTCCCCCTGTAACTGTTTCAGGCCACTTTAACCTGTAACTGTTACAGGTTCCAACCTCAACCTTTTAGTGATACAGTCTCCCCCCATTTTAGCTGGGGAAAAGCCTCACTCCCCTTGTAGCTGGGTACAGTCCAACCCCAAAAACCCGTAGCTGTTTCGTCCCTCAAACCCTTTTAGCTGATTTTTGTCCACCCCAAACCTGTAGCTGATACAGCCCCCCACCCCCGGGGGGCTTTATACTGCCCACTCCCCGGGACTGATACAAACCTTTTACACCTGTAGCCCGAAACAGCCCACCACACCGGGAGCTGATACAGCCCCATTTACTTGTACGGGTACGTTTCCCCCAGACAAAAACCCACTCACACCCCATTTTTTCAGTCCAATTTAACCTGTAGCTGTTTCAGCCCCACTCACCCTGTAGCTGATACAGTCTCTTTCACACCTTTTAGCGGGTCAGTTCTCCCCCCATTGGTTTTTTCAAACCCCACTCAACCCCCCTTTTAAACTGATACAGCCTCACTAACCCCCTGTAGCGATACAGTTCCCCACACCTGTAAAAAATGATACAGGCCCCACTCAAAACCCGTAACTGATACGCCCACTCCCCCCCACCTGTAGCTGAAAACAAACCTCAAATCACACTTTTAGCGGGAAAAGCCCACTTACCCTTTTAGCTGATACCCGCCTCACTCACCCTACTGTTTTGCTTACCAAAAATTTTAGCTGTACAGGGCCCACTCACACCTTTGCTGGTTTTAAATCCTACTAAAACCTTAGCGATACAGTCCCCAACCTGTAAATGTTTCAGGCCCACTCACCACCTGTTTGCTGATAGTTCACTTTACCCTGTTGCTGATCAGGCACACTGGACACTGTACGTTTTCAGACACGCTGACACCTGTAGCTGTTACAGACACACTCATACCTGTAGCTGTTTCAGGCCCCCCACAACTTTTGGAGCTATACAGCCTCACTACCCTGTAGCTGATACATTCCTCCCAACCCTTCCGATACAGCTCATCGCACCTGTACTGTTACAGGTCCACTCACAACCCGAATGATACCCCACTCCAACTGTAGCTGTACAGTCTAAAATCCCCTTCCTGCAAAAAAGAACCGTCCTTTCCCCCTCACACCTGTAACTGGAATTCTTCACACCTGAAAATGATTCGCCCCACCACCCCCCCCGTAGCTGATACGCCCACCCCCCTGTACTGTTTCAGGCCCCACTCACACCTTTAGCTGTTTCAGAAAACCAAAATTAAAACCCCTTTCTTTAATGACACATTTTAACCTGTAGCGGGAAAAGTTTCCCCACCACGTAAACTGTTTTTCAGCCTCCTCCCCACCTTTTTAGCGATAAAGTCCCTTCAACCCCCCTTTTACTTTATAAGTCCATTTCCCCCTGTAGTGTTTTGCCAAATTTAAAACCTTTTAGCTGGTTTCAAATCTCACTCACACCCCGAGCTGATACAGCCCCACTCACACCCGTATGGGTAAGGCCCCTCACACCTGTAGCTGATACAGCCTCACTCACACCTGTAGCTGATACAGTCTCACTCACACTTGTAGCTGTTTCAGCACATTACTGTCTTTAAAAATACACACTCATCTGGATGTTTCAGTCTCACTCACACCTGTAGCTGATACAGTCTCACTCACACCTGTAGCTGATACAGTCTCACTCACACCTGTAGCTGATACAGTCTCACTCACACCTGTAGCTGATACAGTCTCACTCACACCTGTAGCTGATACAGTCTCACACCTGTAGCTGATAAGGTCCCAAAACCTGTACTGATAAAAGCCTCACTCACACTGGTAGCTGTTTTAAGCCCCACTCACACCTGTAGCTGATACAGTCTCACTCACACCTGTAGCTGATACAGTCTCACTCACACTTGTAGCTGATACAGTCTCACACCTGTAGCTGATACAGTCTCACACCTGTAGCTGATACAGTCTCACTCACACCTTTTAGCTTCCCGTCACATCACACCTGTAGCTGATACAGCCACACTCACACCTGTAGCTGATACAGCCTCACTCACACGTGTAGCTGATACAGCCTCACTCACACGTGTAGCTGATACAGCCTCACTCACACCTGTAGCTGATACAGCCTCACTCAACCCCTTTTAGCTGATACAGCTTACTACACCTTTTAGCTGATAAAGCCTCACTCACCCCCTTTGTGTTATATCTCACTCACACCTTTTGCTTATTTCCCGTCTCACCCCCCCGGGAGCTATTCGGCTCCTCCCAAACCGTTTGCTGATTCAGTCCCCAAATCACCCCCTGTAGCTGATTTTCAGCTCACACCTGTTGTGATACAGCCACTCACACCTGTGCTGATACAGTCCATTTACACCTTTAGGAAAGTCTCATACAGTAGCATTTTCAACCCCTCACACTGGACTTTTTTAAATCTTATTTACACCGGGGCTGATACCCGTCTCACTCACAAACCCGTAGCTGAACAGTCTCCTACAAACCCGTAGCTGTTACAAACCTCAAATCACAACCCCCTTGCTTTACAGCTCACTCACACCTTTACTGAACAGTCCCTTAAATCCAAATTGTAGTGATACAGTCACAACATCCGCAATTTAAAAACACTCCCTCTGGATTTTTCAGTCCCCACTCACAAAAGTAGCCCGAACAGTTTTCACTCCACCTGTACTGATACAGTTTTACTTACACCCCCCAAGGGGATACAGTCCCCACTCACACCCGTAGCTGATACAGTCCAAGGTCAGCCCCCCTGTAGCTGATTTAGGGCTTACTTACACTTTTAGCTGATACAGTCTCACTCCCTTTTTACTGATACAGTCCCCACAACCCGTACTTTTTAGCCACACCACCTTTTAGCTATACAGTCTCCCCAACTTTTAGCTGAAAAAACCACCACACCCTTTTACTGTTTTCATCCCCACACCCCGGTAACTGATACAGCCCCCTCCCCACTGTAGCTGATCCCAGTCTCACTCCACCGGGAGGGGTCCCCGGGCCTTTACCCCTGTACTTTATTTTAAAGTCTCACTCACAAATTTTAGTGATACAGTTCCCACCCCAAAACCTGTAGCTGATACCCTCACTCACCCCCTTTGCGATACAGTCTCACTCCACCTTTTAGCTATACGTCTCAATCACACCTTTTTGCGGGTACAGTCTCACTCACCACTTGTAGTGATCAGTCTCCTCACAACCTTTTTCTGATACAATCTCCCACACCTTAGCTGGTTCCGTCCCATTCACCCCAAAGGGTTAAACCTACACAGTTCAACCCTTTCCCCAAAACCCCGAGCTTTTCAGTCCCCAACCCCAACCTTAATGTTACAACGCCCTGGAATTAAAAACATCACACCCGACTTTACATTTCATTCCCCACCGGGTAGCTAAAACATCCCCTCACAAACCCGTGCTGAACAGTTCACTCAAAACCTGTAGTGGTTTTCAGCCTCCTCCCATTTTACTAAAACAGCCTCACTACACATATAGGGTTCGTCTTACTCACACTTGTAGCGGATACAGTCATATATAGTCCTAGACAATAACACACTCGCCCGGACTGTTCATCCACTACCCTGTTCTGAAAAAGTCTCCTCAAACCTGTTGTGATAAGTCCACTTACACCTGTAGCTGTTTCAGTCCAAATCACCCCGGGAAACTGATAAAAGTCCCACCTTCGGAAAAGCCCCACCTTTTAGCTGATTTCCCCGCCCACTCACACCTTTTAGTGATAGTCCACCACACTTGGGAGCTGATACCGTCCCCACCCCCCGTAGCTGTTTCAGCCATCCACCTGTAGCTGGGTTTCAGTCCCCCTCACCTTTTAGCTGGTCCGTTTACTTTACACCCCCTTGGGGATAAAGGGCCACTCACACCCGTAGCTGAAAAACAGTCTCCCCCCACACCTGTAGCTGATAAAATCTCACTCACCCCTTTTAGCGGGGAAAAGTCCCCCAAACCCGTATGATACCCGTTTTTCACCCCTGTAAATGTACAGTCTTTACCCCCTTGTACTGTACGTCCCCATCACACCCGTAGCTGATTTCAGGGCTCACTCCCCACCTTTTAGTGATACAGTCTCCCCTTCAACCCACCTGTAGCTGCCCGTTCCCCCATTCAAACCCCCTGGCCCATCTTACACAGGGACTCCACACCTTAAACTGAACAGTCTCCTACCCTTAGCCCATTTTCACCAAACCAAAATTTCTGGAAAAGTTCACCCCAATTTTTCATTCCACACCTGTAGCTAAAAAAGTCTCACCACACCTTTTGCTGATACAGTCTCACTCACACCCGTAGTATACAGTCTCACTCACACCCGTAGCTTTACAACCCACTCACAACCTTTTAGCTAAATTCAGTTTACTTCACACTTTAGCGTTTCGTCTTACTCCCACTTGTAAGGGATACAGTTTACCCCCTTTTGGGTGAACAATCCACTTTTTTCCCCCCCCCAAAAAATGTTTCAAGTCCCCAATCACCCCCTGTAGGAACAGTCTCAAATCACAACTGTTTAAGGGATACAGCCCCAATCACACCTTTAGCTGATTTCAAGGGCTCACCCCTGTAGCTGATTTCAGTCCCCAAATCACAAATTTTTGCTGAACAGTACACCTGTTTGCATACAAATCTCACTCCACCTGTAAACGGGGTACAGGTACACCTGTAGCTTAAACGTCCCACTACCTTTAGTATTTCAGTCTCACTTTACCCTGTAGCTGATACTCCCCATCACACCTTTTAGCTGGGTACAGTTTCCCCTTTACACCTTTTACTGTTTCGCTCCTCCACTTGTTGCTAATTTCAGCCCACTCCCCCTTTAGTGTACAGTCCCCACTCACACTTGTAGCCGGGTACGTTCCCACATATGTTGACAAAAACACCACTTCCGCCAAAATTTTACTGTTACAGTCTCAACCCACCTGTAGCTGATACAAATCTCACTCACCCTTTTAGCTGATACAGCCCCACCTTCACAAAAACCGTAGCTGAAAAAGTCCACCCGACCCGTATCTTAACAGTTCTATCACACCTTTTACTGATACAGTTCCTTTAAACCTGTAGCTATACAGTTTTCACTCACACCTGTGCCCGATTACAGGTCCTCACACTTAGCGGGGTACAGTCTCACTCCAAAAACCTTTTAGCTGATAAAAGCCCACTACACCGAGTGATTTCAGTCTCAACCCCCTGTAGCTGTACGTTTTCCCCTCACATTTTAGCTTGATACAGTTCACTCCCTTTTAGCTGATACAGTCTCCTACACCTTTTAGCTGATAAAAGTTTTTCCAAACCCGTAGCTGATAAAAGCCCCACTCACAACCCTGTAGCGATACACCCCCACCCACACATGTAGCTGTAAAATCCCCCACTCACCCCCTTAGGGTGGTGCAGTCACATTCACCCCTGGCAGGGTACACAGTCCCTTCCCCGCGGGAGTTTCAGTCCACCAAGGGAAACTGTCCCCGCCTGGGCAGGAGGTCACAGGAGGCGCCCCCTCGGGAAAAATGGGGGCCTTTCGGGGTGAACCCTTTGGGACTTCTCACGATTCTGGGGGAAAGTGAGTGTTCCCGGTTTCCCAGCCCGGGACACAACTCTACTCCAGCTGTCGGGTGACGGTGACTCCCAGGAACAGCCGGCGACTTCTTCCCTTCCCCCACAATATCTGCTGCTGTTTACAAACACACAATAAACGTGAGAGATGTGACGCTGCCGGCGCGGCGGGGGGGGACCGGCCCCCCCCACCCGGGGCCCCAGGACGCTGCCCCGGGGGCCCCCCCCCACCGTCACCGGAAAAACCCCCCTCCTGGCAAAAACCCCCCGGGGCCCACAACGGCTCATCCTTTGGGGGAGGACACCATCCATCTCCCAAAACCCAAAGGAAAAAAAAAAAAAAACCTTACTAGCTTGTGTTCCCCCATTCGCTCCCCCTCCCGGCCCCCGCCCTCTCCCCTTCCCCCCTGCACCCCGGCCAAAATCCCAGGAAAAAGGTGAAGGGACCTACCCATAAACCCCGGTGCTGCACGGCAATGAGGAGGGAGTCGGGGTTCTCCCCCTCACCCCCCCGGGGGCCCCCTGGGGCCCCCCCCCCCCTTTCTGAAAATTTTGGGAGTTTGATTGGAAGGAGGGGGGGCTGCTGGGTTGGGGGCCAAAGGGGGGAAAGAAAATGGGGAATTTTTTTTTGTCCCAAAACAGAACCTCAAATTTTTCTCGGGGGGCGGTTTTTTGGTTTGGTGAGGAAAGGGGGGGGGGGGGGAGAGGGGAAAGGGGCCGGGAGGGGGGGGAGAGCACGCTGGAGGGCCCCCAGCAGCGTTGGGAAAGCACCAGACACACCGAAAATAGGTTTCCCCCCACCCCACCGGGGGGCCCGCCCCCGGGACAGGGGGAAACCCCCAAAAAAGGGCAACCCCCCTTTTACAGGGGGAGCCCCAAAAAAAACAGGGGGGCCCGGATCATTCAGGGGCACCCCCAATTTTCAGGGGCCCCTCCCAAAATTCCCCGGGGGAAACCCCCCTTTTACAGGGGGGACCCCATTTCCCCGGGGGGCCCCCCCACATACAGGGGGGGCCCCCATTTTTAAAAGGGGGGCCCCCCAAATTCCAGGGGGACCCCAATATACAGGGGACCCCAATAAAACAGGGGGACCCCTCTCCCCCCGGGGCCCCCCCATTTTACAGGGGCCCCCCAAAAAACCAAAGGGGCCCCCCCAATTTTTGGGGGGGCCCGGGCCCCTATACGGGGCTCCCCCCAAAATAAGGGGCCCCCCAAAATCTACCCCTTTCAGGGGCACCCCCAAGGGGTTTTTCAGGGGGGACCCCCAATATAACAGGGGGCCCCCTCACCCCCCTGGGACCCCCCAATATACAGGGGCACCCCGCACCCCCATAGGGACCCCGCCAGAAAAAAAAGGGCCCTCCAAAAATTTTCAGGGGGGCCCCCCCTTTCACGGGGCCCCCCACCCCACGGGGAAACCCCCAATTTACAGAGATACCCCTCACATCCACAGGAACACCCCCAATTTACAGAGGGGACCCCTTCCTTTCCCTGGGGGCATCCCCCAATAACAAGGGGGGACCTCCCAAAATACAGGGGCACCCCTTTACCCCATGGGACACCCCCCAATATACAGGGCCCCCTCACCTTTCCTTTGGGGGGCCCCACCTTTTTTCAAAGGGTCCCCCAATTTTAAAAGGGGGAACCCCCAATCAACGGGGGCCCCGTCCACTATACGGGGCACCCCACCTCCACAGGGGCCCTAATAGGGAAAAAAGGGCACCCTTTACCTCCATGGGGACATCCCCAATATACAGAGGCACCCCTAACCTCCACGGGGACCCTGCCAATATACAGGAGCACCCCTCATCTCCACGGGGATCCAGCATTATATAGGGGCCCCCCCTCACCTTTCCAAAAGGAAAAACCCCCAAATTTAAAAAGGGGGAAACCCCCCACCTCCGGGGGGTCCTGCAAAAAATTCAGCAGCACCCCCCATCCCAAAGGGGACCCGGGCCAAATTTTAAAAGGGGCCCCCCCACCCCCCCGGTGACCCCCTTAAAACAGGATTTTCTAAATTTGCCAAGGCAAACTTAAACCTTCAGTTCCCCTATCTTTAAACACTAAAAAAGTAAAAATTTTATTTTTATTAACTCTTAACCCCTATACACACTATTTTAAAAACCCGAAAAAATTTTTCCTCATTTATTTAACCTTTTTGCTTCTAAAGAGGGAATAAATCCTTTTTTTATTTAAGTCTGTGGAACCCCACCTATTTAAAAGGGGGCCTTATTTCTATAGCAAAGGATAGCTTCAGTAAGGGATCCCAACCCTACTTGGGGGTCGGCCCAAATTTTCATAAAACACAGAAAAAAAAAGGCCCCCGGGGACACCGTCTGCAGCAGGTGACACTTGGAGGGAAAAGGTGAAAGCACAAATTTTTAAAAATCATGCCTACCCCCCGAAAGGGGTTTTCCCCGCAACCTGGCTTTAAAAGGGTTGATGCCCCCGGGGGGTTTGGGTTTTTGGCTAGACTTTTCAAAAAATATAAGGCTCCCCCTGTTAAAGGGGGGTTTTCCCCCAGACTGAGGTTTGAAAGGGAGTTTATTCCCCTTTCCGAAGGGAAAAAAGGGGTTTAATTTTTGGGGGGTGACAGGTTTTTAAATAGGGTGTATAGGTTAAGAGTTAATAATAAAAGTTAGTTTTTGTTGGGTTTTAGGGTAGGAACTGATAGAGTTTAAGTTTTGCCGGGGAAAAAAAGTTAAAAAGTGATCAAAAGGGACCTTTTTTTCTCGGGGGGGGATTCCCAAATTTTTTTGGGGGATTTGGACCCCCTTATCGGGGCAAACCCCCCCCCCCACAGGAACACGCCTATTAAACAGGGGCACCCCTCAGCTCCACAGGGACACCCCCAAAAAACAGGGGCACCCCCCCCACCTCCACAAGGACAGCCCCATTATACAGGGGCACCCCCCACCTCCACAAGGACAGCCCCATTATACAGGGGCACCCCTCACCTCCACAAGGACAGCCCCATTAAACTGGGGCTATCCTTTTCACCAAGGGGGACACCCCCTTTTTACAAAGGGGACCTCCCTTTCCACCACTGGGGCACCCCCCATTATCCCGGACCCCTCACCCCGCAGGGAAAAAAAAATCCTTATAGAGGGGCACCCCTCCCCCTCCACGGGGGCCCCCCCATTTCAAGGGGGACCTCCAAAACCCCCAGGGAAACCCCCATTATACAGGGATTCCCCTAACCTCCACAGAGACACCTCTATTATACATGGGCACCCCTCACCACCACAAAAAGGGACAATTTCCCCTTAAACCCGGCACCCTCATGGCCACCAAAAGGGCCCCCCCCCCCTCCACAGGACACCCCCATTTCAAAGGGGACCCCTCACCACCAAAGGGGGGCAAAAACCCCAAAAATACACGGGGGACCCCCTCACCCACAGTAATTAAACCCGATTTTAAAAAGGGGGAACCTCACCCAAAGGCGACTCTTTTTTAGGGGAAAGGGGCCCCCTTTACCTCCTTTGGGGGACCCCAATTATCAGGGCCCAACCCCTCACTCCAGGGGGGCAACCCCCAAAAAAACAGGGGCACCCCCTCTTCCCATGGACCCCCAAGGGATACAGCGAACCCCACAAAACAGGGCCCCCCCAATTTAAAAAAAAGGGGCACCCTCGCTCTACAGGGGCATCCCCAGTTATACAGGGGGGGGGGCTTCACCTACACAGGGCAAACACAATTATTTCAAAGCTTTTCCCTTTTACCCAACACCCTAATCCTTTTTCTATGGAATAACAACTTAAAGGAAAAATTTTTTAAAGGGTACCCTATTCAGGACCAGGTTGGAGGGCCCCCCCCCCCCCCCCCAACTACACCAAATGTTCAAATTCCTGCAGAAACCTTAAAAAGGCCCGCCACAGCGCTCTGTGACTAAACACTTTTGTGGCAGCAACACATCCTTCTGCCGGGGTTAAATACAGTGTTTCAGTCCCCGGAAATACAGGCTGTTCAGCTCCAGAGGCATTTTGGGTTTTTATAACAAGGTTAAAAATGGGATCCACTTTTCTCCCCGCCCCGGAAAGAAAACAAGGGCTAGCTAGACAAAAGTATCAATCTGGGGGGCAGCCCCTTCAGCTCACAGAGCATGCCCCCAACCCGGGAAAAAATTGTATCCACTTTCACCGGCCCGAAAAAGGGGCCCGGCTTTTGCTAAATGTTTTCCAAAAATGATCCGTTTTTTGGAGAAAACCAGGCCTTTGTTTAGCTCACGAGCATTGTCCACACTGGAAAAATTGATCCACTTCTCACTGAGAGCAGACTAGCTATGTTACAATGTTTAAGGTCCGGAATTTCCAAGGCTTTTTTTTTAGCTAACAGAAACATTTGTTCCCAACCCCTTTTTTGGAAAACCCAATTTTATCCACTTCTCAGTGAGAGCCCGGGCTACTATGTACAATGTATCAGTCGGGGTTTCCCCCCTGTTTAGCTCAAGGGGGCATTTCTACCCCTGAAAACAATTTTATCCGCTTTTCATTGAGGAAGGCTAGCTTTGTACCAAGTTTCAGTCTGGAGTCCAAGGGCGACATGAATGATTTTTGGCGCCATTTATTTGGCGCGCATTAGTTGTGTAGAATACGACTGAATCTATGAACCTGCTCTACTGCGGAACATAGATTTAGCGCTTTCTAGCTACAAAGCGATACTTCTGGCTCAGGTAAACCACTTATAAAGTGCTCTACCTGTTCCAGCAGTAATGCGCCTGGATTTGCCGTATTGAAGCTATAAAGTGTAGCTTTAGGTTGTAGTGCGACGCCTCCAGCACCCCCCAATTTAGGGCATTACAAGTGCCGCGGACGCTCTATAATGCGTCTGATATTGGAGTGCGCCTGGTTACAAATAGAGAGAATGGGGCTGCACCAGTTTTCGGGCTGAAAAGACGCCAGACTTCTGCACCAGCCTTTTACATACATGTCGCCCAAAGTTGTTTGGCTCATAGAGCATTGTCTACACTAGGTGGAATTGTATCCACTTCTCAGCTGAGAGCAGGGGCTAAGCTAAAATTTGTACAAATTTTCTCAGTTTGGAAACCAGGTTCTTAGCTCCAACTCAGAGCATTGTCTACATTGGATACAATTGTGTCTACAGCTGAGAGCAGGGCTAGCTACATACAAGGTATCAGTCTGAATATCAGGCTGTTGAGCTCACAGAGCATTGTCTACATTGGATACAATTGTATCTACAACTGAGAGCAGAACTAGCTGTGTACAATATATCAGTCTGGAGTCCAGGCTGTTCAGCTCACAAAGCATTGTCTGCACTGTGGCATAACAAGGGGCAATAGCGAGAGCTGGACAGACTGGAGACTATCCCTTTAAGGTGTCACCTTGAAATATGACATTCTGTGTACAGCGCGGCAGAAGAAGCTGGCGCCACATAAGTGAGGATCACCCAGAGACCTCCGATCCGCATGTCAGAATCCTGAGGACTATGGTTCACATTCCAAACTTAGTGGAACTACAAGTCCCAGCTTGTCCAGCTGGACGGGAGCAGATCCTTCCAATGCGCCCCCTCCCCGCACTCCTCCTGGGGGCGGCCGGGGAAGGGTTAATGCTGGCGCTGCCGATTCCTCCGCGCTCCTTGTCTCTGCGCGTCTTCCCTCCACGTTCTGCTCCCGTCACCAATCACAGGCTGTTACCAGGCAGAAGGCGACTTGCGAGGCTGAAGCCAGGAGGGGGCGCCACTACCTGACAGGGGACATTGTGCTGCTTGCACCACATTGCCCCCACTCCAGCAGTATAATAACCTGATATGATGCACAGGAGGCGCTGGGTGTAACAGTCCCACCCGCAGCCAAGGTGAAGCCTGCCCCGGTCACTGACTACAGAGAGCAAGCGCCAAACCTGTCACACCTGAGGCCCCGCACCGGCCGCCTATACAGAGACAGTCAGGAGAGACACCGCACTGCAAGGGGAGACATCGCACTGCAAGGGGAGACAGCGCACTGCAAGGAGAGACAGCAAGGAGCGACAGCGCACTGCAAGGAGAGACACTGCACTGCAAGGAGAGACAGCAACTGCAAGGAGAGACACAGCACTGAAAGGAAGAGATACATCGCAAATGCAAGGGAGACATCGCACTGCAAGGGGAGACATCGCACTGCAAGGGGAGACACCGCACTGCAAGGAGAGACAGCACACTGCAAGGAGAGACAGCAAGGAGAGACAGCGCACTGCAAGGAGAGACAGCAAGGAGAGACAGCGCACTGCAAGGAGAGACAGCAAGGAGAGGAAAAGCGCACTGCAAGGAGAGACGCACATGCAAGGAGAGAAACTGCACTGCACAGCATGGAGGAGAAACGCACTGCAGGAGAGACACGGCACTGCAAGGAGAAGACGCAAGGGAGACAGCGCACTGCAAGGAGAGACAGCACACTGCCCAAGGGGAGAAAAACTGCACTGCACGCATGGAGAGAAACGCACTGCAAGGAAGACAGCGCACTACAAGGAGAGACAGCGCACTGCAAGGAGAGACAGCGCACTGCAAGGAGAGAAACCGCACTGCAGGAAGAACTGCCACTGTACAGCATTGGAGAGAAATGCACTGCAAGGAGGACAGCGCACTGCAAGAGAGACACCGCACTGCCAGGTGAGACACTGCACTGTACAGCATGGAGAGACACTGCACTGCAAGGAGGAAACCGCACTGCAAGAGAGAAAACGGGACTGCAAGGAGAGACACCCCACTGCAAGGGGAGAAATTTGCACTGCAAGGGGAGACACCGCACTGCAGGAGAGACGCACCTGCCAAGGGGAAAACAGCAAGGAGAGACAGCGCACTGCAAGGAGAGAAACCGCACTGCAAGGAGGGCATTTCACTGACCTGGAGAGAAACTGCCCCTGCAGGAGAGACAGCGCACTGCAAGGAGGACCAGCGCACTGCAAGGAGAGACAGCGCACTTTCAAGGAGAACACTGCACTGTACACATGGAGAGCCCAAACCCGCACTGCAAAGGAGGACAGCGCACTGCCAGGAGAGACAGCGCACTGCCAGGAGAAACACCTCACTGCCAGGAGAGACACCGCACTGCAAGGAGAGACACGCACTGCAAGGAGAGACACTGCACTGTACAGCATGGAGAGAAACTGCACTGCAAGGAGAGACAGCGCACTGCCAGGAGAGACACCGCACTGCCAGGAGGAACCGCATGCCGGAGAGACATGCACTGTACGCATGGGGGACACTGCACTGTAAGGAGAGGACAAATGCACTGCAAGGAGAGAAACCCGCACTGCAAGGAGAGACACTGCACTGTACAGCATGGAGGACACCTGCACTGCATGAGAGAAACATGCAACTGCATGCAGAGAAAACTGCATGCTAGGAGAGACACGCACGCAAGGAGGACAGCGTACGCAAGGAGAGACAGCGCACTGCAAGGAGAGACAGCGCACTGCAAGGAGAGACACCGCACTGCAAGGAGAGACACCGCACTGCAAGGAGAGACAGCAAGAGAGACAGCGCACTGCAAGCAGAGACACTGCACTGTAAGGAGAGACACTGCACTGCAAGGAGAGACACTGCACTGTACAGCATGGAGAGACACTGCACTGCATGGAGAGACAGCGCACTGCATGGAGAGAAACTGCACTGCAAGGAGAGACAGCGCACTGCAAGGAGAGACAGCGCACTGCAAGGTGAGACAGCGCACTGCAAGGAGAGACAGCGCCTGCAAAAGGGAGAACTGCACTGCAAGGAGAGAAACCCGCACTGCAAGGAGAGACAGCAAGGAGAGACAGCGCACTGCAAGGAGAGACACTGCACTGCAAGGAGAGACAGCGCACTGCAAGGAGAGAAACCGCACTGCAAGGAGAGAAACCGCACTGCAAGGAGCGACACGGCACTGCACAGCCTGGAGAGACACTGCACTGCAAGGAGAGACCGCGCACTGCAAGGAGAGCCACCGCACTGCAAGGAGAGACATCGCACTGCCAGGAGAGACAGCGCACTGCAAGGAGAGACACTGCACTGTACAGCATGGAGAGAAACTGCACTGCAAGGAAAAAACACTGTACTGCAAGGAGACACACTGCACTGTACAGCATGGAGAGACACTGCACTGCATGGAGAGAAACTGCACTGCTAGGAGAGGGCAGCGCACTGCAAGGAGAGCACCACACGCAGGAGAGGGCGCGTACTGCAAGGAGAGAAAAGCGCACTGCAAGGGAAGCACCCACGCAAGGAGAGACCAGCACTGTACAGCATGGAGAGAAACTGCACTGTACAGCATGAGAGACAGCGCCTGCGGAAAGGAGGAGACACTGCACTGCAAGGAGAGACTCTGCACTGTACAGCATGGAGAGACACTGCACTGCAAGGAAAGACACCGCACTGCAAGGACAGAAACCGCACTGCAAGGAGAGACACCGCACTGTACAGCATGGCGAGAAACTGCACTGCAAGGAGATACAGCGCACTGCAAGGAGAGACACCGCACTGCCAGGAGAGAAACTGCACTGTACAGCATGGAGAGACACTGCACTGCAAGGAGAGACACTGCACTGCAAGGAGAGACACTGCACTGTACAGCATGGAGAGAAACTGCATGCAGGGAGACAGCGCACTGCAAGGAGAGACACCGCACTGCAAGGAGAGACAGCGCACTGCCAGGAGAGACACCGCACTCAAGGGGGACGCGCACTGTACGCATGGAGAGACACTGCACTGCTAGGAAAGAAACCGCACTGCAAGGAAAGAAACCGCACTGCCAGGAGAGACACCGCACTGCCAGGAGAGACCCCTGCACTGCCCAAGGAGAGCACTGCATGTACAGCATGGAGAGACACTGCACTGTACAGTATGGAGAGACACTGCACTGTACAGTATGGAGAGACACTGCACTGCAAGGAAAGAAACCGCACTGCAAGGAGAGACAGTGCACTGTACAGCATGGAGAGGTACTGCACTGCCAGGAGAGAAAGCGCACTGCAAGGAGAGACACTGCACTGCACAGCATGGAGAGGTACTGCACTGCAAGGAGAGACAGCGCACTGCAAGGAGAGACACCGCACTGCCAGGAGAGACACCGCACTGCCAGGAGAGACACTGCACTTCAAGGAGAGACACTGCACTTCAAGGAGAGACACTGCACTGCAAGGAGAGACTCTGCACTGTACAGCATGGAGAGACACTGCACTGCTAGGAGAGACAGCGCACTGCAAGGAGAGACAGCGCACTGCAAGGAGAGACAGCGCACTGTACAGCATGGAGAGACACAGCACTGCAAGGAGAGGCAGCGCACTGCCAGGATAGACACCGCACTGCAAGGAGAGACACTGGGACTGCAGGAGAACACTGCACGGTACAGCATGGGAGAGACACGCACTGCAAGGAGAGACACTGCACTGCAAGGAGGGGACACCCGCACGTACGCATGGAGGGGAAACTGCACTGCAAAGAAACAGCGCCTGCAAGGGAGAGACACCGCACTGCAAAGAGAGACATCGCACTGCCAGGGAGACACCGCACTGCAAGGAGAGACAGCGCACTGCAAGGAGAGACACCGCACTGCAAGGAGAGACACCGCACTGCCAGGAGAGACACCGCACTGCAAGGAGGACGCTACTGTACGCATGGAGAACACTGCTGCAGGGAAAGAGAACCGCACTGCAAGAGAAAACCGCACTGCCAGGAGAGCACCGCATGCCAGGGGAGACACCGCACTGCAAGGAAGACACTGCACTTAACAGCATGGAAGGACACTGCACTGTTCAGTATGGAGAGACACTGCACTGGTACAGTAAAGGAGGACACTGCACGCATGAAAGAAACCGGCCTGCAAGGGGAGACAGTGCACTGTACAGTATGGAGAGGTACTGCCTGCCGGAACAGCGCACTCAAAAACATCATGGCCATGGAGGGTACTGCACTGAAGGGGAAAACAGGGCCCCTGCAAGGGGGGCAGCCACGCAAGGAGCACCGCACTGCAAGGGAAAACACGCATTACAGCATGGAAACACTTTACTGCAAAAAAGACACGCACTGCAAAAAAAAAAGCGCACTGCAAGGGGGAAAACCCCCCTGCAAAAGGGCGCCCCAAATCAAGGAGAACTGCACTCAAAGAGAACGCACTCAAAGGGAAAACAGGCACTGCAAGGTGAAAACAGCACTGCAAGGGGAAGAAACCGCACTGAAGGGGAAAACAGTGCACTGCAAGGGAGGGAAACCCGCCTGCCAAAAAAGAGAAACCCGCCCCTTTCAAGGAGAGAAACCACCTGTGCAAGGAGAGGGCACCGCCCCCTGCAAAGGAGGAAAAAGGCCCCTGCAAGGGGAGGGCACCCCCCACTGCAAAGAAGACAATGCCTTTCAAGGGAGACACCGAAATGCAAGGATGAAAGGGCCCGCAAGGGGAACACCTCACTGTTTAAAGGGGGGGACACCGCCCTCGGGAAAAAGACACCGCACTGCCCAAAGAGAGAAAACCCCCCGCAAAAGGGGGACACCCACTGCAAGGGGGAGACCCGCACTGCAAAGGGGAGAAACCGAAATGCCCTAAAAACACCGGGACTGCAAAGGAAGGGGACAAAAAGCACTGCAAAAAAAAATAACAGTCTACTTTTACAGCAATAATTCAGGTCTGTGCGGTTAAAAGAAAAAAGTTACTATACAGCAGATAATACAGGTCTGTGCGGTTTAGAGAGCCCGTCTAGTACAGCAGTTTAAAACAGGGGTTTTTGCAGTATAGAGAAAGGGTTCTGTACGCAGAAAATTAAGGTCTGTGCGGTTTTTTAGAGAGACATTCCCACTGTACAAGATAATACAGGTTTTTGCAGTTTAGGCCCGTCTACTGTTTTAAAAAGCGATTTAATTTCAGGTCTGTGCGGTTTTAGAAAACATTCTAACTGTACACAGAAATTTCAGGGCTGTGCAGTATGAGACAGTTTTCTTACACAGAAATACAGGGCTGGGGGGGTTATAGAGACATTCTAAAGTACGCAGATAATAAAAGGCCCGTGCGGTTTAAAAGGAAGTCTCCTGTACAGCAGATAATACAGGTCCCGTTTCAGTATTGAGCAGTCTAAAATGACAGGCAGATAATACAGGTTTGCGGTTTTTAGAGGGCAGTCCCCACGGGACAGGGAGTTAAAACAGGGCTGTGCGGTTTTAGAACAGTCTACTGTTTCAGCCCGATAAAACAAGGGGCTTTTGCGGGAAAAGAGGGCATTTTCCCGTACAGCAAATAATTTAGGGGCTGTGCAAAATATAGGCTTCTACTGTACCCGCAAAATTTAAAACAGGTCTGTGGGGTTTTAGGAAAAGTCTACTGTACAGCAGAAAAAAAAGGTTTTGCGGTTTTAGAGACAGTCTTCTGGGTTGGGAGATTATACAGGTCCCGTGTGGTTTGAGGGCAGTCTACTTTTCAGCAATAATACAGGTTTTGTGCAATATAGAGAGACAGTTTTACCCGAACCGCAGTTTAAAACAGGTTTTGTGCGTATAGGAAAAGACGTCTACTGTACACAGATTAAAAGCAGGTCTGTGCAGTAAAAGAGAGACAGTCTACTGTTTCAGCAAAATAAAACAGGTCCCGTGCATATTTGAGACAGTCAAATGTACAGCAGATAATACAGGTCTGTTTCAGTAAAAGGACAGTCTACTGTACAGCAGGGTAAAACGGTCTGTGCGTTTTTAGAGACAGCCTACTGTACAGCAGATAATACAGGTCTGTGCAGTATAGAGACATTCTACTGTACAGCAAAATAATTCAGGTCTGTGGGGTTTTAGAGAAGTCTTCTGGGACAGCAGGGTAATACGGTCTTGCGGTATAGAGAGCTTCAAATGTAAAAGCAGATAAAAACAGGTCTGTGCGGTATTTGAGAGACAGTCTTAAAATGTACAGCAAATAATACAGGTCTGGGGCGGGATTTTTGGACCCGTTACTGTACAGCAGATAATACAGGCTGTGCGGGGTTTGAGACAGTCTACTTACAGGGGATAATACAGGTCTGTGCGGTAAGGCATTTCTGTACAGCAGATAAACAGGTCTGTGCGGTCTAGGGGAGACAGTCCCCACTGACAGCAGATAATCAGGTTTTGTGCAGTTTTAAAAGACAGGGCTACTGTCAGCAGATTAAAACAGGTTTTGTGCAAATATAGAGACAGTCTACTGGGACAGCAGGGTAATACAGGGTTTTGGGGTTTTAGGACTGTCTTCTGTTTCAGCGGGTAATACAGGCTGGGGCAGTATAGGGACATTTTACTGTACAGCAGAAAAAAATACAGGTCTGGCGTTTTAGAAACAGTCTACTGTAACAGCAGATTTTACAGGTCTGTGCGGTATAAAAAACAGTCTACTTTTAAAAGCAGAAAAATACAGGTCTGTGCGGTATAGAGACAGTCTACTGTAAAAGCAGATAATACAGGTCCCGTTTCCCTATAGAGAGACAAATCTTCCCGTACAGCAATTATTTACAGGTTGTTCATTTTTAGACGTTAATGTAAAAGCAGATAATACAGGTCTTTTTTTTGCCCTTTTAAAAAGACAGTCTAAAGTACAGCAAAATACAGGTCTGTGCGGTATAGGGGCAAATCTTAATTTTAAAATGCCGAAAAATACAGGGCTGTGCGTATTGAGACAGTCCCAATGTACAGCAAAATTTAAAACAGGTCTGTGCGTTTAGAGACATTTTACTGTACAGCAGATAAATTTCGGGGCTGTGCCGGGATTGAGAGGGCCTTTTCTATATAGCAGATAAAACAGGTCTGTGCGGGAATAGGAAAAGTCTATTGTACAGCAATTTAAAAACAGATTGTGCAGTATAGAGGCCCTCAAATGTCAGCAGTTTAAAACAAAGGGCTGTGCGGTATTGAGACATCTTCTGTTTCAACGTAATACAGGTCTGTGCCGTATAGAGAGACAGTTTTACTGTACCCGCAGTAATTTCAGGGCTGTGCAGTATTTAAAAGACAGTTAAAATGTTTCAGCAGTTTTTACAGGTCTGTGCGGGGATTGGACAGTTATGTACAGCAGGTAATACAGGTTTGCCGGTATAGAGAAAAGTCTATGTACAGCAGATTAAAACAAAGGTTTTGTGCGGGGAATTGGGGGACAGTCCCACTGTAAAACAGGATAAAAATTTTCAGGGCTGTGGGGTATAGAACAGGCTAATGTACAGAATAATACAGGTCTTTTGCGGTTTTAGAGAGCAGTCTACTGTACAGCAGGGTAATTTCAGGTCCGGGGCCCGTATAGAGGAAAAGTCTAAATGTACAGCAGATAATAAAAGGTCTGTGCGGGAAATAGAGAGGGCCCGTCTACTGTACAGCAAATAAAAACAGGCCTTTTGGGGGTATAGAGACGTTATGTAAGCCCGATAATCCGGTTTTGTGCAGTATAGAGACAGTCTACTGTACTGCAGATAAAACAGGTCTGTGGGGGTTTTAGAGACAGTCTACTGACAGAAAATAATTTCAGGTCTGTGCAAGGGATAGAGACAGTCTACGTACACAGTTTAAAACGGTCGGGGCGGTTTAGACAGTCTACGGTTTAAGGGAGATAATCCCGGGCCCTTTTCGGTAAAATAGAAAAGACGTCTACTGTTTCAGCAATAATACAGGTCTGTTTCCGTATAGAGACAGGGCTACTGTTTCAGCAGATAAAAAAAAGGTCTGGGGCAGTTAGAACAGTCAATGTACAGCAAGGGTTTAAAAAAGGGGCTTTTGCGGTAAGAGACAGTCCCACTGTTCAGCGGTTTTTACGGGTCTTTGCGGTATAGAGACAGGGCTACTGTACGCAGATTTTTTACAGGGCTTTTGCGGTATAAGACGGGCTACGTAAACAGATAATACAGGTCTGTGCAGTATAGAGAGACAGTCTACTGTACAGCAATTTTAAAACAGGTCTGTGCGGGAAGAGACAGTCCTTTTGTACAGCAGATAATTTTTTTGGGTTTTTGCCCCTATTTTGAGCAGGCTTCTTTTACAGGGATTAAACATTTTCTTTTGGATAGAGACATCTACTGTACAGGGAGATAATTTCAGGTTTTGTGCAGTATAGGGGATCAGTTTCTGTTTTCCGATTTAAAACAAAGGGCGTGCTTTTAGAGACAAATCTACTGTACAGCAGATAATACGCCTGTGCGGTTTTTAGAGACAGTCTACTGTACAGAAAATAAAAAGGTTGTGCAATAGAGGGCAGGGTTAAATGTACAGCAATAAAAACAGGTCTGTGGGGGTAAGAACCCGTTAATGTACCCGCAGGGTAATACAGGTTGGCAAATATAAGGGCAGCTATGTAAAGCAGATAATACAGGTCTGTGCGGTAAGACAGTCACTGTTTCAGCAGATTAAAACCCGGTCTGTGCATATGAGGGACAGGGTTTTCGTACAGCAGATAATTTCGGTCTGTGCGGGGATGAGACCCGTTAAATTACGCAATAATACAGGGCTGTGCTAAAAAAGAGACGTCTATGTATAGCAGATAATACAGGTCTGTGCAGTATAGAGGGCCCGTTTACTGTACGCAGGGTAAAATTTAAAGGTTCTGTGCCCGGGTTTTTGGACAGTTTCTTTACAGCAGGGTAATAAGGTCTGGTTGGTATAGGACAGTCTACGTATAGCAAATAAACAGGGGCTGTGCGTATAGAGACAGTCTACTGAACAGCAGATTACAGGGCTGTGCGGATTTGAGACAGTCCCACTTTTTATAGAGGGTTTAAAACGGTTTTGGGGGGCCTTTTAGAGACAGCTACTGTTTAAAACAGATTTTTACGGGCCTTTTGCGGTATAGGACATCTTCTGTACAGCAGATAATACAGGTCTTTTGGGGGTTTTAGAGGCAGTCCCACTTTTATTAAAGATAATACAGGGCTGTGCAAATATAGAGACCCCTACTGTTTCAGCAGATTAAAACAGGGTCTGTCGGTATAGAGACAGTTACTGTAAAACGATTTTTACAGGTCTGTGCGGTAAAGGGCAGTTTTACTGTAAAAGGGAGATAATACTGGGCGTGCGGTTTTAACAGTCTACTTTACGCAGTTTAAAACAGGTCTGTGCGGTATAAAGGGCAGGGCTAATGTACGCAGATAATACAGGTCTGTGCGGTAAGAGACAGTCCCACTGTACGCGATAATACAGGGGCTGTGCAGTATAGAGACAGGGCTAAATGTACAGGGGAGATAATTTAAACTGTGCGGTATTAAAAGGGGACGTTTACTGTAAAGCAGAAATACAGGTCTGGCGGGATAGAGAAGTCTATGTAAAAGCAATAATACGGTCCCGTGCGGTTTTAGAGACAGTCTACGTTTCAGCAGTTTTAAAACAGGTCTGTGCAGTTTTAGAGAGGGCAGTGTTACTGTACAGCCCGATAATACAGGTCTGTGCGGTTAGAGACAGTCTACTGTTTCAGCAGGATAAAACAGGGGCTGTGGGAAATAGAGGCCCGTCTACGTTCAGGGAGTTTAAAACAGGTCTTTTGGGAGTTTTAAGAGAGACAAGGGCTAATGGTTTCAGCAGTTTAAAAAAGGTCTGTGCAGTAAAAGAGAGACAGTCTATGGACAGCAGATAATTAAAAGGTCCCCGTGCGGTTAGAGCAGTCCCACTGTAAAAGCAAAATAATACAGGTTTTGTGGGAGTTTAGGCAGTCTTTCTGGTTTCAGCAGATAATACAGGTTTTGTCGGTAAAAGAGACAGTCCCACTGTTTTAGCAAAAAATTTCAGGTCTGTGCGGTAAAAGAGACAGTCTACTGTACAGCAGATATACAGGTTTTTGTGCGGTATAGGGGCAGTCTACCGTTCAGCAGATAATACAGGTCGGGGCAGGGATAGAGGGGACAGTCTACTGTACACAGATAATACAGGTCCCGGGCGTATAGGACCCGTCTACTGTTAAAACAATAATTTCAGGTCTGTGCGGTTTTTGGGGGACAGTCTACTGTACCCGGGAGATAATACAGGTCTGTGCGGATAGAGACAGTCCCACTGTACAGCGGGTTAAAAAGGGTTTTGTGCGGGGATAGAGACGCTACGTAAAGCAAAATAAAAGGTCTTTCGGTATAGAGGGCAGTCTACGGGGACAAACAGATAAAAAAGGCTGTGCCCTTTTAGAGAGACAGGCCCAAATGTACAGCCCGATAATACAGGTCTTTTTGCGGTTTTAGAGACAATTCCCACTGTACAGCAGATAATACAGGCTTGGGTGCCAGTTAAAAAAAGAAAACATCCCAAATGTACCCGCGATAATACAGGTCCCGTGCGGTTTTAGAGGCCCCCGGTCCTGGGACAGCAGTTTAAAAAGGGCTGTGCGGGGGAGAGACAGGGCTACTGTACAGCAGATAATACAGGCTGTGCGGTTTTTTTGGACAGTCTACTGTTTCAGCAGTTTAATACAGGTCTGTGCGGTATTTGAGGCAGTCTACTGGGACAGGGGTAAAAACAGGTCTGGCAGTATAGAGACAGTCCCACTGTTCAAACAAAAAATTTTAAAACAGGTCTGTGCGGGGGTTAGAGGGACAGTCTACTGTACAGCGATAATTCAGGTCTGTGCGGTTTTTTAGAGAGACAGTCTTTGTTTCAGCAATAATACAGGTCTGTGGGGGTATTGAGACAGTCTTTTGGGACGGGAGTTAAAACAAGGGCTGTGCAGTTTTAAAAGGGGCGTTAAATGTTAAACAGATAATACGGTCTGTGCATATAAAAGAAACCTTTTTACTTTTTAAAAGAGATAATACAGGTCTTGCAGGGATAGAGGCCCGTCTTTCTGTACGCAGATAATAAGGGCTGGGCGGTTTTAAAAGACCAGTCTAAAGTTTCAGCGATAAATTTAAAGGGCTGTGCGGTTTTAGAGACAGTCTACTGTTTCAGCGATAAAAACGGGGCTGTTTCGGTATAGGACAGTCTACTGTACAGCAGATAATAAGGTCTGTGCAGTATAAAGGGGACAGTCCCACTGTACGCGATAAAACAGGGCTGTGCGGGTTTTTAGAACAGTCTAAAATGTACAGCGATAATAAAAGGCTGGGGCAGTATTGGAAAAGTCTACTGTACAGCAAAATAAGGTTTTTTGCGTATAAGAGACAGTCTACTGTACGCAGATAATACAGGTCTGTTGGGGTATAAACCCGGGCCCACTGTTTCAGCAGATTTAAGGTCTGTGCAGTATAGAGACAGTCTACTGTATAAGCGTTTAAAACAGGTCTTGGGGGGGGCGGGGTTTAATTTTAAAAGAGACAGTTTAAATTTTAAAAGCAGATAAAAACAAAGGGGGCTGTGCAGTATAGAGGGTCTACTGGGACAGCAAAATAATACAGGGGGCTTTGCAGTATAGAGGGGACAGTCACGTACCCGCCCAAAAATACAGGTTGTGCAGTATGAGACGTCTACTGGGACAGCAGATAATACAGGTCTGCGGTATAGAACAGTCTAAATGTTCAGCAGATAATACAGGTCCCGTGCAGTATAGAGAAGGGCAGTCTACTGTACAGGGAGATAATACATTTTGTGCGTATTTGAGAGACAGTCTACTGTACAGCAGTTTTTTTCAGGTCTGTGGGTTTTTTTTTGAGACAGTTTTTACTGAACAGCAAAATTTTTTCAGGTCTGTTTCAGTATGAGACCCGGGTTTACTGTACACAGAATTTCAGGTCTGTGCGTATAGAGACAGGGTTTCTGTACAGCAGATAATTTCAGGGCTGTTTCAGTATAGAGGGGACAGTTTCTGTACGCAGATAATACAGGGGCTGTGCAGTATTGAGGGGACAGTCTACTGTTAAGGGGAAAAAACAGGTTGTGCGGTATAGAGAACGGTTTTACTTTTACAGAGATAATACAGGTCTGTGCAGTATAGAGGGCAGTTACTGACAGCAGATAAATACAGGTTTTGTGCGGGAATTTGAAAAGACATCTACTGTACAGCGATAATAAAAGGTCTGTGCAGTATAAAAGAGACAGGGCTAAAGTACAGCAGATTAAAACAGGTCGTGCGGGGTTTTGAGAGACGTTACTGTACAAGTAATACAGGTCGTGCAGTATAGGGGACAGTCTTCGTTCAGCAGATAAAAACGGTTGTGCAGTAAGGGACAGGGCTACCCCCACAGCAGATAATACAGGGTTTTGTGCGGGATTGAGAAAAGTCTTTCTGTACACAGATTAATTTGGGGGGGGGGGTGCAATTTTTAGGGGGGGGCGTAAACTTACAGCCGATAATACGGGGCTGTGCCCCAGGGAAAAGGGACAGTCTTCTTTTACAGCAAAAAAATACAAAAAGTTTCAGTTAAAAGAGACAGGGCTTTTGTAAAGAAAAATTAATGGTCGTGCAGGGAAAGACAGTTAACCCGTCGCGGGTAATAAGGGCTGTGCAGTATAGAACCCGTCACTGTACAGGGAGATAATACGGTCTGTGCAGATAAGAGCTTACTGTACCCGGGGGGGAAATACAGGTCTTGCAGTATGAGCAGTTTAAATTTTACAGCAGATAAAAAAGGTTGTTTCAGTTTGGGGACGTCCCCCTGTTTCAGCAGTAATCAGGTCTTTGCCCGGTATAGGGCGTCAACTGTACAGCAGATAAACAGGTCTTTCGGTTTTAAAAGCTTCCCACCTTTTCAGCAGTAATACGGCTGTGCGGGGATAGAGACAGTCTTTCTGGGACAGCAGATAAAACAGGGCTGTGGGGGTTTTAGGGACATTTTTAAATTTTTAAAAGAAGGGGGTAATACAGGTCTGTGCAGTATAGGAGACGTCTAACTGTAAAGCATAAACAGGTTGTTTCAGTAAAGAGGGCAGTTTTTCTTTACAGCAGAAATACAGGGCCCTTTCAGTTTAGGACAGTCTACTGTAAAAAGGGAGATAATACAGTTCTGTGCGGTATTAGGGCAGTCTACTGGGACAGCAGTAAATACAGGTCTTTGAAGTATAGGGGAAAAAGTCTTCGTACCAGATTTTTACAGGTCTGTGCGGGGATAGGGGAAGTCGTACAGCAGAAAATAATTTCAGGTTTTGTGCGGTTTTAAGGGGAGACAGTCTTTCTGATCAGCCCGATAAATTTCAGGTCTGGGGCCCTTTTAGAGCCGTCTAATGTCGCAAGGGTTTAAAACGGTTCTGTGCAGTATAGAACCGTCTCTGTACAAACAGATAATTTCAGGTTGTGCGGGTATAAACAGTCTAAAAAGTACACAGAAATTACCGGTCTGTGCGGTTTTTTATGAGGGGGGGGGGTGGGGGGGCTTAACGGGGGACGGGGTGGATAAATAAGGGGGGTTGGGTTTTGGGGGGGGGGTTTTTTTTAGAGACCAGGGACCGGGAACAGCAGATAAAAACAGGTTTTGTGGGGGTATAGAAAACAGTTACTGTTCAGGGAATAAACAGGTCTGTTCGGTTTTTAGACGTCTACAGTACAGAAAAAATACAGGTCTGTGCGGTATTGGACATTATGTACAGCCCTTAATACGGTTTTTGCAATAGAAAAGACAAATCTAATGTTCAGCAGATAAAAACAGGTTTTGTGAAATATAGGGGAAAAAGTTTTTTCTGTACAGCAATAATACAGGTCTGTGCGGTATAGAGAGAACAGTCTTTGTACAGCAGATAATTTTCAGGGCTGTGCAGTAAAAGAGAGGGCAGTCTACTGTTTCAGCAGAAAAATACAGGTCTGTTTAAATAAAAGGGAAATTACTTTTACAGCAGTTAAATACAGGTCTGGCAGGGATGAGACAGGTCTAATGTAATGCAGATAATACAGGTCTGTTGGGGGGTTTTAGGAGACGTCTACTGTACAGCAGATTTTAAAACAAGGGCTGTGCGGGATAGAGCAGTCCCACTGGTCAGCAGATAATTCAGGTCTGGGGCGGGATAGAGACAGTTACTGTACACAGATAATTTCAGGGCCCTTTTCGGTATAGAGACAGTCTAAATGTTTTTGGGAATTTTTTCAGGGGCTATTCGGTATAAGACCCGGTCTTTCTGTACAGCAGATAATACGGTCCCGTGCGGTATTTGAGACAGTCTACTTAAAAGCAGATAAACAGGGCTTAGCGGTTTTAGAGACAGTCTAATGTTTCGCGGTAATACAGGTCTGTGCTGTATAGAGACAGTTACTGTACAACGGGTTTAATTTCAGGTCGGGGCGGGATTTGAGCGTCACTGTACACAATAATACAGGTCTGGGCAGTATAGAGACAATTACTGTACAGCCAAAAATACAGGTCTGGGGCCCGTAAAAGAGAGGGCATCAACCCGTACACAGAAAAATACAGGTCTGTGCGGTTTTTAGAGACAGTCTACGTACAGCAGAAAAACAGGGCTGTGCGGGATAAGGGCAGTCTACTTTACGCAGTAATACAGGGCCCGTGCGGTATAGAGAAGTCTACTGTACAGCAGATAATACAGGTCTTTTGGGAGTTTTAGAGAAGGCTACTGTTTCAGAGTTTAAAAACAGGGTGTGTGCGGTATAGAGAAAATTTTAAATGTACAGCAGATAATTTCAGGTCCTGTGGGAGTTTAGAAAGGGCAGCCCACTTTACGGGAGATTTAAAACAGGTCTGTGCGTATAGGGGACAGTCTACTGTAAAAGCAGATAATACGGTCTGTTCGGTTTTAGAGGGCAGGGTTTTGTACAAACAGATAAACAGGTCTGTGCAGTATAAAAGGGCAGTCTACGGTTTCTCAGGGTTAAACGGTTGTGCGGGGATAGAGGGAGGGCTACTGTTCAGCAGATAATACAGGTCCCCGTTTCGGGATTTGAAGAAGTCTACTGTACAGAGATAATACAGGTCCCGTGCAGAAAAAAGGCAGTTACTGTACAGCAATAAACAGGGCTTTTGCGGTTTTTAAAAGACAGTCTACTTACACAGATAAAACTGGTCGTGCATATAGAGGGGTCTACTGTTTCAGCAATTAATTTCAGGGCTGTGCGGGAAAAAAGAGAACGTTTTACTGTTCAGGGAGATAATACAGGTCTGTGCGTATAGAGAAGTCTAAATGTACAGCAGATAATACAGGTCTGTGCAGTTTTAGGGGACATTTTTACTGACAGGGGGATAAACAGGGCTGTGCCCGGGATAGAGACAGCTTCTTTTACAGCAGATAAAACGGGCTGTGCAGTATAAAAGAAAAGTCTTAAATGAACAGCAATAATTTCAGGGCTGTGCGGTATAGAGGGGGTCTACCCGTACCAGCCCGATAATACAGGTCTGTGGGGGTATTAAAACAGTTATGTACAGCAAAAATAATACAGGGGGCTGTGCAGTATAGAGGCAGTTAAATGTTCAGCAGATAATTTCAGGTCTGGCAGTAAAAAAGGGAGTCACTGTTCAGCAGATAAAAAAGGGGCTTGCGGATAGAGGGACAGTCTACTGTACGCAGATAATTACGGTCTGGGGCAGTAAGAGACAGTCTACTGTACAGGGAATAATCAGGTTTTGCGTATAGGGGGAAGTCTACTGTACAGAATAATACAGTCCCGTGCAGTATAGGGGACAGCTTCTGTACAGGGAGATAATTTCAGGGGCTGTGAAATATAGAGACAAATCTACTGTACAGCAGGGTAATACAGGTCGGGGCAGTATAAGGGCAGTCCTTTTCTGTACGCAAGGGTAATACAGGTCGTGCGGTTTTAGAGGGCAGTCTACTGTACAGCGAAAAAAACAGGGCTTTGCGGTATTAAGAGGACAGTTACGGACAGAAGATAATACGGGCCCGTGCAGTAAAAGAGACAGTTCTACTGTAACAGAGAAAAATACAGGGCTGTGCTTATGAGAACCCGTCTACTGTACAGGGAGGGAAATTTCCCGGCTGTGGGGGTAAGAGAAGTCTACTGTACCCCCGATAAAAAGGTCGGGGCGGTATAGAGACTTTTACTGTTTTTGAAAAATTTTTTAAAAGGTCGTGCGGTATAAGACATTAAATGTACCAGAAATAATTTCAGGTCTGGGCGGTATAAAGAGGAAAAGTTACTGTTTCAGAAATAAACAGGTCTGTTTCGGTTTTAGAACAGTCTAATTTTACAGCAGATAATACATGTTTGTGCTGTATAGAGACAGTCTTCTGTACAGCAGATAATACATTTTGGGGCGGGATTATTTTTTTTTTAAAATTTTTTTTATTTTTTTTATTTTTAAAAAGGCCCCTTGATTCCAGGGCCTGTACAAATTTGAGGGGGGTTTTCATACACAACATAAGTCAAACAAGTACGTGATAATTAAAGAATGACAATTTGGGACGACAGAGGGAGAGGGGACCCACCCGCGGGGTTTTCAATCACAAGGAGGGGGAAAAAGACAGAAGGTGAGGGGGGACATGGGATGTGGACGGGGGGGAAAATGACAGCAGGGTTATTGTTGTTATAGGCAAGCCTGAAGAAATGGGGTTTTTAGGTTTTCTTTTGAAGCTGGGGAATGTGGAGGAGAGTTTTGTGTGGGGGGGCCTGGGGTTTTCCCGGGGGGTGTGGGGGAAGCCGGGGGGGAAGTCTTGGAGACGGGTTTTGTGAGGGGTGATAAGGGGAGAGGGAAAAGGAAGGTCCTGTGAGGAGCGGGGATTGCGTGATGGGGGGATATTGGAAATTTGGGGGAAGATGTATGGGGGGAGGGGGGTTTATGGAGAGCCTTGTAGGTCATAGTTAGCAACTTTAAATTGATTGCTGGGGAACGGGGAGCCCGTGAAGAGATTGACAGAGGGGGAGGGGGCAGGGAGTAGCGGGGAGGGAAAGGTTTAAAAAGACGGGCGGGGGAGAGTTTAGAAATTTTTTTTGAAATGGGGGGAAGAGTGCTAGATGGGGGGGGAGGGGGCCCCAGGGGAAGGATGTTTTCATAGTCTAGGCGGGAGAAGGAAAAAAGGGGGATGGGGCCC